>PVIA01007822.1:0-78606 GCA_004024845.1 Tonatia bakeri
TGAACTCCTTTAACTTGACCTTATCTGAGAAGCACTTTATCTGCCCTTCCATTCTAAATGAAAGCTTTGCTGGATAGAGCAATCTGGGATGTAGGTCCTTGCCTTTCATGACTTGGAATACTTCTTGCCAGCCCCTTCTTGCCTGTAAGGTCTCTTTTGAGAAATCAGCTGACAGTCTGATGGGAACTCCTTTGTAGGTAACTTGCCTCCTTTTCTCTTGCTGCTTTTAAGATTCTCTCATTTTTAATCTTGGCTAACGTAATTCTGATGTGCCTTGGTGTGTTCCTCCTTGGGTCCAACTTCTTTGGGACTCTCTGGGCTTCCTGGACTTCCTGGAAGTCTATTTCCTTTACCAGAATGGGAAAGTTCTCCTTCATTATTTTTTCAAGTAAGTTTTCAATTTCTAGCTCTTCCTCTTCTCCTTCTGGTACCCCTATACTTCGGATGTTGGAATGTTTAAAGATGTCCCAGAGGTTCCTAAGCCTCTCCTCATTTTTTTGAATTCTTGTTTCTTTATTCTTTTCTGATTGGGTATTTCTTTCTTCCTTCTCATCTACTCCATTGATTTGAGTCCTGGTTTCCTTTTTATCACTATTGGTTCCCTGTACATTTTCTTTTATTTCACTTAGCATAGCTTTCATTTTTTCATCTAATTTGCAACCAAATTCAACCAATTTTGTGAGCACCCTGATTACCAGTGTTTTGAACTGTACATCTGATAGGCTGGCTACCTCTTTGTTGCTTAGTTGTATATTTTCTGGAGCTTTGATCTGTTCTTTCATTTTGGCCTTTTTTTTTTTTTTTTAGTCTTGATGCCCCTGCTACATAGTGAGGGGAAGAGCCTTAGGTGTTCCCCCCGGGTGGGGCAGCCCACATCGCTGGGTTGTGATGCTGTGTGTGGGGCAGGAGTCCGAGAGGGAACAATGGCACTAACAATGGCGCTGGCTCCACTCTCTGCTGGATTTCAGTCACTTCCCCCACTTCCCACAAGCAAAATGGGCCCTTCTGGTGCTGATTCCCGGGTGGGTGGGTTTGTGTATGCTCTAGGATCCTGTGGGTCTCTTCAACGAACTCTCCTGTGAGGCTGGGAGTTTCCCCTGCTGTAGCCTCAACCCCCACCGGTGTTTTCAATCAGTGGTTTGAGGCTTCATTTTCCCATGCTGGGCCCCTGGGTTGTGCAGTCTATCTTGCTCCCTAGTTGTTCCTCTTGGTTTATCTGCGCACAAATGTGGGACCGCCCAGTCCACCAGCTGCAGCCTTGCCCACCCTGCTCCACAATCCGCCTCCTCCCCGGGTCCTCCAGCTTTGCCACAAGTCCTCTCCATCTGGCTGCCCATCTCTGCCCCTCCTGGTCTGGATGAATCTATCTTCTTTAACTCCTTGGTTGTCAGACTTCCGTACAGTTCGATTTTCTGTCAGGCACAGTGTGTCTACCTATGCCTCCATCTTGGCTGGAAGCTAACAACTGCTTTTCTTTTGCTGCTTTTAAGATTCTCTTTGTCTTGGTATGGGCTTTTTTTTTTTTTTTTTTTTGGTTCACTTGTTTAGGAATCTCTGTGCTTCCTGGACTTGTATGTCTATTTCCTTGTCCAAGTGTAGGGAAGTTTTCTGTCATTTTTTCAAATAGGTTTCCAGTTTGTTGCTCTCTTCTTCTAGTATACCCATGATACTCATGCTGGTACACTGGAAGTTGTCCCAGAGGCTCTTTACACCATTTTAATTTAATTTAATTTATTTTTAGAGAGAGGGGAATGTGGAGAGGGAGGGAATAAACATGAATGTGTGGTCGTCTCTTCCATGCCCCCAACGGGGAACCTGGCCTGCAACCCAGGCATGTGCCCCAACTGGTAATTGAACCAGCGACCCTTTGGTTCACAGGCCAGTGCTCAATCCACTGAGCCACAGCAGCCAAGGCTATCCTTATTTTTTTCTTTTTCTTGCTTTTCTGTAAGAAGAGCGTGCTCTTTGGTTAGTTGTTTTTTGCTTTCTGATATTCCAAATGGCTGTTTTTTATCCTTGGCTTCATCTACTTTACTGTTAATTCCCTGTAAATTGTTCTTTATTTTAATTAGTGTATCCTTCATTTCTGGCTGGATCTTTTACTCTGTTGAAGTTCTCCCTACCATATTTTGCCATGTATAATGCACACACACCCATGGTTTTGTGTGCATTATACACAGGATTATTATGCCCATTATTATACCCATGGTATGTAATCATTATACCTGTGTATTATGTGCATCCTTATTTTTCCCTGAAAAATTTGGGCAAAAAGTGTGCATTATACATGGCAAAGTATGGTAAATTCCTTTAGAATCCTTATAACCGGTGTTTTGAACTCTGCATCTTATAGCTTGCTTGTCTCCATTTGTTCAGTTCTTTTTCTGGAGTCTTATTCTGTTCTCTTATTTGAGCTATTTGTCTTTGTCTCCTCATTTTGGCAGCCTCCCTATGTTTGATTCTATGTATTAGATAGAGGTGCTACATCTCCCACGCTTGGTAGAGTGTCCTTTAGGGTCTGGTAGCACAGCCTCCTCCCCTATTATCCATCCAAGCTGGGTACTTAAGCTGTGGGCACTGTGTGGGCTGTGTACTCCCTCCTGTTGTACTTGAGCCTTGATTGTTGTTGATACATGCAAGGTCAGCCACCACCTGTATTTGGTCCAGAGTCACACAGTATAAGTTACAAAGTGATCTGCAGATGGCTGCTACTTGTGCTGGGCTTGGAGGTACCTAGGAGAGGCCAATCTGAAGCAAGACTGGCTGTGGCTCCTGCTGGGTAGGGCAACCTAACATGAGGTATGGGGCTCATTGAAGCCAGATGCTGTTTGTTTGATTGAATTTAGGAAAATCTGAAGCATGGGCCAAGATAACCCATTCATATGGAAAAGCCACTGGAAACACTTGAGTAGGCTCAAAATTTGGGTGGGGCAGAGCCTCAGGGAATCACTCAGGTGGGGCAAACAGTGTGAGCCAGGTTGCTGGAGTCTCGGATATGGTGCCCATCTGCCAGCTGTGTGGCTTAGTTTGGGGAGGGCTTAGAAAAGGAAACCTGGCCTGTGCCTACACTTCTGTCTGGTAGAAAAATGCCCCCCATCTCTGCCCCGATACTGGACAATTCATTTCCTCCCTGTATGTCTCTAATACCTTTAATCTTCTGCCTCCATGCTGGCAGTGAGTCTGAGCCTGAGCCTCACAGGTCCTTTAAGAGGAACTAGCAGGGAGTCCAGCAGTTTCTGTCTTCCACAGCTTCAATCCCCACCAGTTTTATCAGCCAGAAATATGGTGACTTTTCTACCTGGTACTGGAATCCTGGGCTGGGGCTGGGACCCTTTGCTTCTAAGATACCCCTGTCAATTTTTACCTGCCACATGCAGGTGTTGGACCCCTTTCTGCATTTCCACCCCTCCTACCAGTCTCCATGTAGTTTCTTCTTTAATTCTGTAGTTGTAGGACTTCTGTTCAGCTTGGTTTCTGATGGTTCTGAATAATTGTTCTATAGTTTAGTTGTAAATATGATGTGGTTGTGCAAGAAGGCAAGCCATGTTTACCTAGGCCACTTCGTGACCAGAAGTTGAAGGCATTTTCTTAATATACTCATTATGTAGTATTTATGTAATCACAGTTGGGAGATATAGTTTTTACTGTATAGTTTTGATAGACACACAAAGACATACTCAAAACTGGAATCAAATTATTTGTTACAGGAAAAATAGTAGTATAGCTACAGACACTAGAGGGTGCTGTGAGAATACATTTGAATAGCTTCTTGCTGGCCAAAAACTGTTAAGTATAGCAGAAGTGGTTTTAAGGTATATTCAGAAGTTTAGTTATAGTAGACTGGTGTTCATTTTCTTTTCTTAGCCTACATGTATGGAGCTTCCAGAGGAACTGCTTCAACTCAAGGACTTCCAGAAGCAGCGCAGAGAGAAAGCTGCAAAAGAATATAGGATGAATGCACAGGGACTTTTAATAAGGACAGTGCTACATCCAAAGAAATCAATGACAGAGATAACAAGGAGAGAGGAAAAAGTAAGAAGTTTCTTACTTTGTGAAAATTCTAGGCTAGATAAAGCTCTAAGTTTTACATCCAGTGAAGATGGAAATTTGCTGAAAGAAGAAGCAAAGAGTGGAAAAACAACAACAGAACTTCCACATTTACCTCCCATAAAACAAGAAGTCCGTGAGGATTCCGGTATCAAAATCATTTGCCCTGAGTCACAGGGGTCAGAAGACCAGGCAACAAATCAGAAAGAACACCTGATGATTCCCAAAAAGGAATTTCAAGCAAATTTATCTTTGAAAGAGGAGATAGAACAATTACTGATGGTGGAAAACAAAGAAGACCTAAAGTGCACAGAACAAGACGGCTTGGTGCCTGCTTCCCATCCTCAGGAAACCAGAGTGTCTCCAAGGGACACCTTCCATACTTTCAGAAAAACTGTGCTGCCCACACTGCCTCCCTGTCCAGCTTTGGAGGAGACTGATTCCTGGATAAGTTCTTCATCAGAGCTGCCTTAAAGATCTGCAGTTTGTTCTGTAGGCCACAGAGGCGGCTCATCTCCCTTACCATGACGGCTTTCCTCAGTGTTTAATTTCTCATGTTGTAAATTTAGTTATGCCTCAGTCATAGGCTTCAGGGGAAATTAAATTCATTTATTTAATTTTGTTTAAAGATTCTTTAAAAAAATTTTTTTTATCTACTGATTTATTTTAATCCTCATTTGGAGATTTTTTTTGAAATTGATTTTAGAGAGAGAGCAAGAGAGAGAGAGAGAGAGAGAGAGAAACATCATTTTGTTGTTCCACCCATCTATGCACTTATTGGTCATTGGTTGATTCCCATACTACCCAGGATGGAACCCACAGCCTTGGTGTATTGGCATGGTGCTCAACCAACTGAGCTGCCTAGCCAGGGCCTTCAGGGGAAATGATATCCTCTTGCGTACTCCTACATTTCTGTAATTTGATTAGGATGGGAATGAGTAAGTTAAATAATGAAAGAAGTAAACTTTCTGATTGTGTCACTGGGCAGAAGAAATGTCCCCAGGGGCCACAGTGAATTATTTCTCATCTCTTGGGTTTAGAGTGTTTGAAGAAGGGGAAAATCTTGGGTTTAATATATTTTTTAAAGATTTCATTTATTTATTTTTCAGAGAGGGAAGGGAGGGAGAAAGAGAGAAACATCAATGTGCGGTTGCTGGGGGCCGTGGCCTGCAACCCAGGCATGTGCCCTGACTGGGAATCGAACCTGCGTTGCTTTGGTTCACAGCCCGTGCCCAATCCACTGAGCTATGCCAGCCAGGGCGGGTTTAATATTTTGAAGAATCTATACTTTTACGTTTTTGTTGTGTTTTTTGGGTTGAAGAGGGTTGATGAACACTCTTAACCGTAAGTTTAAAAATAATTGGTACCTGACAACTTTATTAGTTCTTTTAACCTCTTAAAAATATTGACTATGTCAGTTATATCTCAATAAAGCTAAAAATGTTAACTTTATTTTTGAATTTTGAATGTGTTGTCTTGTGTCGTAGACAAGCAATAGTTAATGTTATAGGAAGCAATGTTCTAGTTTTCATTTCTTTTCAGTCAATTTACTTTTAGAAGATTTTGTCCATTTTTCTAACAAAGCTTGGGCTTCTTTTTAGTGTGTTTGTTATGTAAACTTTAATTTTGATTCCACTCTATTTGCTTGGAGTTGGTATACTGTCTTAGGGTGAAAGAAAGGCAGCTTGTACCTTAACAGGCTGCAACCAAGTGGGGGAGGCAAATGGGAATTTGTAATGGGGTCCAGAACTCAGGGTGTCCAGAAAATATTAGAAAAAAATATATATATAGGATGTCCCCTCCCCCACAAATCTGAGCTGGGGGATGGGATGCATGAAGTAGGGCCACAGAGAATTGTTTTGAATAGCAACAGTTTTGCAGATAACCTCTGGCATGGTCATTTAACACCTATAACCTTTAACTGATTTCATAGATATGTTAAATAGCTGTGGCCATGCTTTGAGCCAGGAGGATGGGAGTGACTTCAACCCAGAATGTAACTGGGAAGCAGCTCCCCCTGGTCACAACGTCTGCATGAGAGCTTGGAGATGATTGACTCTGCACCATGGGGCCACACCTGCCTGGACTTGCTATGGCAGCCCAGTAAAGCTGGAAAAATATGGGAATGCTGGCAAGTGTAGCCAATTGTGGGAGGAGTCAGAAATGGTGCTACAGAGGGGGATTGGTGCTGGGATTTAAACCCAGGCACAGCAGCCATTCTGGGGGGGTTTTTTGGGACCACGTGGCTTTAGCGAAAGTTTGGACCATGCAGCTTTAGGGTGTTCCCTTTTTGCCATGTGGTTTAGGAAGCAGGAGAGACCTTGCTGGGAAGGAAAGGGGTGAAAGGACTCTTGCTGGTGGGCCATGAGAAGGTGTCACATGGTTTGGGATTAACTGGGGATCGCTGCGGGGGACACAGCTGATGGTGCTGGGAACCTGAGCCATGGACTTCTACTTTTCCTGAGATAAGGTACCCTGGACTGGGCAGAGGGAGAAGGAAGGACTTTGTACATGTGTGGGTATTCCAAAGGACTTTAGTATTTTCAATGAAGACATTAAGTCTTTACTCTAAGTCTGTATAACTTTTTAAGTAAATACTCCCTTTCCTTTTCACTAATCTCTGGCATTGAGAGACATCTTTCCCTGGCAGCGGGCAAGGCAAACCTAGTATGGGGGGGACTCACGGAGCACAAGGGTGGGTCCATTCAGTAATAGTATATCATTTGCTCCCCCCACCCAGGTCTGTTCTGTAACAGTACCAACCCTTTTTGTATGGAGATACTTGCAAGTTGCTCACATTCTTTTGTGTACAGTAATCAGTAAACCTGTTTTGACATTAGGTTATCTCTTGCATTTCTTCATTGTTTCAGGGTAGGAATAAATTGGAATATGTCTGGATTTCTATGTTCAGAGTCCAGTTTAGAAATATGTAATTAGACTTTTATAGGATTCTATTATTTATTGTACTTAGGGAAACATAGGGACAGTCTATGATTAGGAATATCCTTGTCTGCATCAGCTGATTCAGTTAGGAATTCCACCGAAAGCAGAGTAGCGCCCTTTCAAATTCTAGAGCCCAGATCTAGTCTAAGGTTAAGATGAAGGCAGGCCAAAGAGCATTCTGCTAAGCCTGCATTTGCTGTGTCTCACTCTGTCCCAGTTTAGGTCACTGGGGCCAGGGTGATTTCTGGTTCATCGTGAGTGAATGCAGCTTCAGATTGAGCCCAGAATGTGATTAATCTAGGTTTACTCTGGAAAGGGCATGAATTCCTATATAATTCCTGGAACTGATTTAGCTTTATGGAACCATTAAGTTACCGCAGAGTGTGTGTCACAGACACACACACGCACGCACACACACACACACACACACACACATATACTGGCTGCAAAGAAAAATATAATATTCTTTACATTTGAAAAAGGATTTTTTCATTATGTATGTTTTATGACTATACTTAAAAAGAATAATAAGACTGTGTTGGTCTTTTGCTGTGCTGCTCAATGTGATAGCCACAAGCCAGACACGGTTATTTAAATTCAAGTAAAGCCCTGACAGGTGTGGCTCAGTGGTTGGGGCATCATCCCGCAAACCTAAAGGTCACCCGTTTGATTCCACATCAGAGTACATGCCTGGGTTGCTGGCCAGGTCCCCAGTTTGGGGCATGTGAGCGGCAATTGATCAATGTTTCTCTTGCACATTTATGTTTCTCTCCCTTTCTTTCTCCCTCCTTTCCCTTCTGTCTATAAATAAATAAGCAAATAAATAAAATTAAGTAAAATAAAATTTAAAATTTAGTTCTGCAGTTGCACCTGCCCTATTTCTAGTACTCAGTATGCTCATGAGCTCAGTGGCTACCATATTGAACATTGCAGATATAGAAGACTTCCACTGTTTCAGAAAGTTCTGTTTGGCAGTGCTATTTGCGTACTTTAACTCCCAGACTAGATGGGTCTTCAGTTTTCATTACCGTATTTTGTCAGGGCAACACTCATATTCTGGGATTGCATTTCTCTCCACATCCTCATCTAGCCTGGAGTGCCTACCTAAATTCCATGTGTACGTCAGGTCCTACCATGAAGTTGTATCTTTTGCTAGATTGTAGAAAATCCCTGGATTGTTTAAGCCCTGTTGCTAGTGCTCTGTCCCTTTTCTCAGATATCTAAATTTGCCCAGAATTTGGAGAAATGTTGGGTTCTTATCCCAACCCATGGTCAAGTTCTTTACTGACTATATTTCTAGTTGAGAGCTCATAAACCATACTGCCTGCTTTTCTAAACTCTTGGGGATTTGCTCCAATCTATAGAAATTTCCAGAATCTGACTCAGGTCTGCCCTTTCTCATCTGATCTTTCTGTACATGAACTACAATTAGATATTCTTACAAATAGTCTGATCTTTTTAGTTCGGGAATTAGAAAACAGAGATGAATCACTTCCCTAAACAAAAATGCAGCATTGAGATATAAGCAGTGCTTCTTGCTTCTTGGTCCATCCGGTGTTCTTTTGTCTATGGTGGGAAAAACCACTGCAGCGCTGTTGCCTCCAGTCTGGTTGTAGGCTTGATAAATCCTACATAATACAATAGAATTTTTTTTTAAAGATACTAGAAAGTATCTTATAAAATAATAGGTTTTATTGCATCTTGTCATAATTATTTATTATATAACTAGTAGAGATTTCATTCAGGGATTTTATCCTCTGCTGAAAATAGTTTGCAAAAATCCCATTTCTATAACACAATAGATTTTTAATGGTTCTCGTTGTTTTAACACTAGGTTAAGTGCCACCAGCAAAATGAGATAAGGCCTGGGGCAAACCTAGGGAGCATGGGGGTGAATAGCCAGATATACATATCAAAAAGGCATTTATACTGTATTATAAAAAGTAAAATACCTTACATAAAATTTAGAAAACAAAGAGAAAAAATACTCATCATCCCACCTAGCATATTGGCATTTTCTTTCACTTTTCTCTCTCATTCTCAGTATATACATATGTATCTGATACATAGTCACAACTATACAGTAAATACACTTATTGTTTTTTTTTTAAGATTTTATTTCTTCATCTTTAGAGAGAAGAAGGGAGGAAGAAAGACAGGGAAAGAAACATAGATGTGAGGAAGATATATCAATTGGTTGCCTTCCTCATGCCCCCAGATGGGGCCTGGCCCACAACCCAGGCATGTGCCCTGACTGGGAATAGAACCGGTGACCCCTTGGTTTACAGGCTGGCACTCAATCCACTGAGCCACACCAGCCTGGGCCTTGCTGTGCTTTTTATATCATGTATTTTTCCATTATATAATCCTAATAGCCAACATTTTTAATAGGTGTTATATTTTAAAATTCATATGCTATTAAGTAGAATTTGGAAAATACAGGAAAATAAAAATTTACTCCTATTTCTCTAACCTGACAGAAAAAGCAGGTAACATTTTTGTTAATTCCAGTGTTAATGCATAGTTTTTTTCCCTACATGGTTGTAATCATATACACATGTATATATCCTACCTTGTGAATGTTTTCTTATGCTGTTAACCTTTGTAAAGATTTTTAATTACTATACAATGTTTCTTACAGGATACAGTAGTTTTTTCAACTGTATTTTGACCTTTTGAGGTTGTTTCCAATTCCTTATTTATGCATTTTTCAAAGCTTATTTCCAAGTTTCCCCCCTTGATTTGAAAAATTTTGTGACAATGAAATTCCAGAAATAGAATTAGAAGGTCAAGGAAGTTGTCTTGCTTTTATTTCTTCAAAAGTTTTACAGCTCTTGCTAAGTTACTTTACAAAAGTGTTAGTCAATTATATTGCTGCCTTGAACTTTTGTACTTATGAGGCACCAGTGAGAACATTAGATTTTTTTCGTGTGGCATGGCATACTTTTGACTTCCAAAATTCTTCTTCATGCATAAATCTGAAAGGTTATCATCATTTTTTGTAGCTTATCTGCATTAGATATTATAATGATTAATGAGAATATAATATTGGAAATATTTGAATGTCTGATCTCTAAGGACAATATTATGGATAAATATTTAATCACAGGTCTAAAACCAAAGTCTATATACTCATGATAAAAGGTATCTTTCAAACATATTCAGAGCTCTCATCAGGGATATCATAGAAAATTTGTTTGTTATTATATAAAAAGAATCTCAGCTAAATTTCAAGGTTCACCCTAAAACAAAGTTTAATACATTCTATTCTACATACTCGCAGATATGAGCCTTTGACTCTACAGTTTAATAGAGCCCCTCAACCAGGAACTGTTTATGTCAAACTGTAGTCAGGGCATAATGAGCAACCCAATCTTAAAATAACATAAGTCATTGCAAAAAAATGTCTGGACTGTGCTTTAGTTTAATCAGTCATGAACAGCATGTCTGAAACAATGGAATAGAATAGAAAATATCAGTGCATTGCACACAGTACGGGAAAGCATTATTCTGTGAAATGTTTTTTCTCAGTTATATGCCTGAGGCATGTGTGCTTTAACTGTTGGTTGCAGTAAAAAACAGCTAAAGATAAGCATAGAAGGAAATTTATATCATTAAATACTTACGTAATAAAATAAGATCTACAACCAGTGATCTCAACATTCACTTTAAGCTAAAAAAAAAAAAAAAAGGAAGAGTAAATTAAACTTGAGGTAAGTAGACCATAAAATGAATAATAAGAATAGAAATCGGTGAAATAAAAAGTAGACAAAGCCCTGGCTGGTGTGGCTCAATTGGTTGGAGAATCATCCCTGAGACAGAAGGATTGCAGGTTCGATTTCCAGGCAGGGCACATACCCAGTCTGTGGGTTCCATCCTGGTTGGGTTGTGTATGACAAGGCAACCAGTTGATGTTTCCCTCTAATATTGATGTTTCTCTCTCCACCTCTGTCTCATCTCTACCTCTGCCTCTGCCTCTGCCTCTGCCTCTGCCTCTGCCTCTGCCTCTGCCTCTACCTCTACCTCTACGTCTACGTCTACCTCTACCTCTGCCTCTACCTCTACCTCTACCTCTATCTCTGTGTGTGTCTCTCTCTCCTCTCTCTCTCTTCCTTTCTCTAAAAGCAATGAAAAATGTCCTCAGGCAAGGATAAAAATAAAGTAGATGGAGAAAAATGAATAAAACCAAAACCTGATTCTTTGAAAAGATCAATAAAATTGCTAAGCCTTTAACCATACTGACCAAGAGAAAAAAAAAGACACAGATTACTAATATCAGGAATGACACAGAGATTATCATTAGAGAAACTACATATATTAAAAGGATAACAAGGGACTACTTCAAACAACTGTATGCCCACAAATTGAACAACTTAGTTGAAGTAGACAAATTCATTGAAATACAAATTACCAAAACTGACTCAAGAGGAAATAGAATACTTGAATAGCCCTAAATCAATTAAACAAATGAATCCATAATTTAAAGCTTTCTCCAGTGCAAACTTTGTACCCAGATAGCTATACTGGTGAATTTCTACCTGAGGGAGCAATAACAGCAGTTCTTCCAGGAAATAAAAAAGAGGGGTCCCTTTCCAACTAATTTTTGTGAGGCCATCATTACTCTGATAACAAAACCAGAAAATGACACTTTAAGAAAACTATAGGCCAATATCCTTCATGAAAATAGATGCAAAAGTCCTTAACAAAATATTAGCAAATAGGATCTAGAAACATATAAAAAGGATAATACATAATGACCAAGTGGAGTTTGTTCCAGGAATACAAGTATGGTTTAACATGTAAATGTAATGCATCATATTAACAGAATAAAGGAGAAAGACCATATGATTATCTCAATACCTACCAAATTTTTTTTGACAAAATTATATATCCATTCATGGTATAAAACAAAATGAAACAAAGAAACAAACAATAAGAAAACCCTACCTCTCAGCAAACTAAGATTAGCAGAGGACATTCTTTACCTAATAAAGGTCTTTAAAAAAACCTATTACTGGGACTTCCAGCCAAGATGGAGGTGTAGGTAGATACACTTTGCTTCCTCACACAACCAAAAGAAGGACGACAACAAATCCAAAAACAACAACAACAAAAAAACAACTGACAGAAAACAGAACTGTATGGAAGTCCAATGACCAAGGAATTCTCAAAGAAGAAACATTCATCCAGACTGGTAGGAGGGGTGGAGATGGGCAGCCAGGGTGGAGACGATGTGCAGCAATGCCATAGACTAGGTGAGAGAAGCAGTGGCTGGAGGACTGGGTGGTCTTATTGTGCAGATAAGTCATAGGAACAACTGGGGAGTGAGACAGACCATGCAACCCAGGGTTCCAGCATGGGAAACTAAAGCCTCAAAACCTCTGGCTGTAAAAACCTATAGGGGTTGTGGCAGCAGGAGAAACTCCCAGCCTCACAGGAGAGTTCACTGGAGAGACCCACAGGGCCCTAGAACGTACACAAACCCACCCACCTGGGAATCAGCACCAGAAGGACCCAATTTGCTTGTGGGTAGCAGGGGAAATGACTGAAAGCCAGTGAGAACTGACCAAGTATCATTATTCCCTCTCTGACCCCTTCCCCATTTACAGCACTACAATGCAGTGATGTGAGTTGCCCCATCCTGGTGAATACCTAATATTCTTCCCCTTACAATGTAACAGGTACACCAAGACAAAGAAATATGGCCCACATGAAAGAACAAATCAAAGCTCCAGACAAAGAACTAAGGGATGAGGAGATAGCCAACCTATCAGATGCAGAGTTAAAAAAAACTGGTAATCAGAAAGCTCACAGAAATGGTTGAGTGTGGTCCCAAAATAAAGGAAAAAGTGAAGACTATGCAAAGTGAAATAAAGGAAAATATACAGGGAATCAACAGTGAAGGGAAGGAAACTGGGACTCAATTTAACAGTTTGGAACAGAAGGAATAAATAAACATTCAACCAGAACAGAATGAAGAAACAATAATTCAAAAAAAATGAGAGGCTTAGGAAACTATGTGACAACTTTAAATGTTCCAACATCCGAATCATACGGGTACCAGAAGAAGAGGAAGAACAAGAACTTGAAAACTTATTTGAATAAATAATGAAGGAAAACTTCCATAAGCTGGCAAAGGAAATAGACTTCTAAGAAGTCCAGGAAGCTCAGAGTCCCAAAGAAATTGGACCCAAGAAGGAACACAGCAAGACACATAATTATGTCACCCAAGATCAAAGATGAGAGAATCTTAAAAGCAGCAAGAGAAAATGATACAGTTACCTACAAAGGAGTTCCCATAAGACAGTCAGCTGATTTCTCAAAAGAGACTTTACAGGCAAGAAGGGGCTAGAAAGAAGTATTCCAAGTCATGAAAGGCAAGGACCTATATCCAAGATTACTCTATTCAGCAAAGCTTTCATTTAGAATGGAAGGGCAGATAAAGTGCTTCTCAGATAAGGTCAAGTTAAAGGAGTTCATCATCACCAAGCCCTTATTGTATGAAATGTTAAAGGGACTTATCTAAGAAAAAGATCAAAACTATGAACAGTAAAATGATAACAAACTCACAACTACCAACAAGTAAACCTAAAAAAGAAACAAAACAAAAACAAGATAAAAAACAACTAGAACAGGAACAGAACCACAGAAATGGAGATCACATGGAGGGTTATCAGCAGGGAGGGGGTGGGAAAAAATGGGGAAAAAGTACAGGGAATAAGAAGCATAAGTGATAGGAACAAAATAGACAGGGGGAGGTCAAGAAGAGTATAGGAAATGAAAAAGCCAAAGAACTCATTTATATGTATGACCCATGGGCATGGACTAAGAGGGAGGAATGCTGGGGGTGGGGGTGGGGGTGCATGCAGGGTAGAGGGGGAGAGAGGGGAGGAAAAATGGTACAACTGTAATAGCATAATCAATAAAATATACTTAAAAAATCTATTATTGAAACTGAAGGCAGAGACAACAAAAAAAATAGATTAATTGTACTGCTTAAAAATTTGTGCCTCAAAAATAGTAAAAAGGCAAACCACGGACTGGAAGAACGTGTTTGCAGACCATACCTGGTAAAGGGTTCACATCCAGGATATTGAATACATAGAGAACTCCTGGAATCCAACAACCAAAAGCAACTTGGTTAAACAATGGGCAACGTTCTTGAATAGACATTTCTCCAAAGAAAATATACAAATGTCCAATAAACACATGAAAAGATTCTCAACATCACTAATCACTAGAGAAATGCAAATCAAAAGAATAATGAGGTACCATGTAACACCCAATAGGATGTCTACTATTGAAAAACAGAAAATAATAAGTTTTGGCATGATGTGGAGAAATGAAAACCCGTGTACACTGTTGGTGGAAATGTCAAGTGGTGCAGCTGCTGTGGAAAACAGTATGAGGATTACTCAGAAAAATTAAACATAGAATTACCTTATCATTCAGCAATTTCACTTCTGGGATATATACTCCAAAGAATTAAAAACAGGTGTTTTTTGTTTTTGTTTTTTGTTTTTGAGAGAGAGCAGCAGCAGCAATTTGTTGTTCCACTAATTTATGCATTCATTGGTTGTTTCTTGTATGTGCCCTGACAAGGAATGAAACCTTGGCATATCAGGATGATGCCCTAACCACCTGAGCTATCTGGCTAGGGCTGAAAACAGGGTCTTGAAGAGATATTTGTATACCATATTTATAGCACATTAATCACAATAGATACAACCTGGAAACAACTCAAGTGTGCATTGATGGATGAGTGTATAAGCAAAATGTGGAATATTCATACAATGGAATGTTATTCAGCCTTAAAAAGGAAGGAAATTCTGACATATGCTACAACATGGATGAAACTTGAGCACTTTATGCTAAATGAAATAAACCAGTTACACACACACACACACACACACACACACACACACATACACACACAAATATAAGTCACTTAAAGTAGTTAAAATTGTAGAGAGAGAAAGTAGAACGGTGGTTGCCAGGCTCTGGAGGGGAGGATGGAAGGAAGATTTATTGTTTAATGGTTAAAGAGTTTCCATTTTGCAAGACAAAAGAATTCTGGAGTTTAATGATGGTGGTGGTTGCAGAACAATATGAGTACACTTAATACCAGTACATATAAAACTGTACATATAAAAATGAATGACATTGTAAATTTCACATTATATGTATTTTCCACATTTTTAATTGGTAAAAAAAATCCATTACTAACATCACACTTATGCCCATGTGATTCAGAACAATGAGAGGATATCTGTTCTCCCATTAACAGTGCACTAGGGTTCCGTTTTCTCCACAACCTTATCAGCACTCGTTTGTTGATTTGCTTATGATGGCCACTCTGACCAGTGTGATGTGGTGTCTCATTATGGTTTTAATGTGCATTTCTCTGATGGCTAGTGATGCTGAACATCGTTTCATATGCCTCTGGGCCCTCTGTGTGTCCTCCTTGGAGACGTATCTGTTCAGGTCCTTTGCCCATTTTTTAATTGGATTGTTTGTCTTCCTAGAGTGGAGTCGTGTGAGTTCTTTATATTTTTGGAGATAAAATCCTTGTCCAGTGTATCATTGGTAAATATATTTTCCCATACAGTTGATTCCCTTTTCATTTTGCTGATGTTTTATTTAGCTGTGCAGAAACTTTTTAATTTGATGTAGTTCCATTTGTTTATTCTTTACTTTATGTCCCTTGCTCTAGGGGGCATATCGGTGAAAATATTGCTGTGTGGAATATCTGAAATTTTCCTGCCTATGTTTTCCTCTAGGACTGTTATGGTAAAACACCAATTCAAAAGAACCTATGCACCCCAGTGTTCATAGCAACATTACTTACAATAGCCAAATGCTGGAAATAGCCTAAGTGCCCATCAGTAAGTGAGTGGATCAAAAAATTGTGATATGTTTACACAATGGAATACTATGCAGCAGAAAGAAGGGAGAAACTCTCACCCTTCGCAACAGCATAGATAGAACTGGAGAGCATTATGCTAAGTGAAATAAGCCAGGTGGTGAAAGACAAATACCATATGATTTCACCTATAAGTGGAACCTAATCAACAAAACAAGCAAGCAAAATAGAACCAGAGATATTTAAATAAAGAACAAACTGACAGTGACCAGAGGGGTGTGGGG
Organism: Tonatia bakeri; assembly: GCA_004024845.1. Lineage (NCBI taxonomy): Eukaryota > Metazoa > Chordata > Mammalia > Chiroptera > Phyllostomidae > Tonatia > Tonatia bakeri. The sequence goes on from PVIA01007822.1 coordinate 16,138, forward strand.
AGAGACATAACAGGGGAAAGAAAGGGAAGGTTCAAGTCAAGGAACATGTATAAAGGACCCATGGACAAAGACAACCTAGGTGGCCGGAGAGGATTGAATGTGGGAGGTGGGGTGGGCGGGGCAGGGGAGAATAATGGGGAACAAAGGGAGACAACTGTAATTGAACAACAATAAAAGAAATTTTAAAAAAAGAGAAAGGATATCTGTTCTCACCACTTCAAGATTGTACTGTAGGTGCTAACTAGTGGAATAAAGCAAGAAAGTATATAGATTGGAAAGTTTAAAAACAAAATTCTGTTTTTATATAACATGGTCATGCATGTCAAATCCTAAGGAATCTACAAAAAGGCACTAGAACCCTGAAGTGAATTTAGCAGTGTCACAGGGCATATATACAAAAGTGTGAATATACCAAAAATACTGGAAATGAACAGTCAGAAATAGACATTTAAAAGACAATAACATTTATAATAATGTCCAAAAACATAGTAAAGATAAATTTAATAACATATGTGCAAGATTTGTGTATTGAAAACTTTACAAAATATTGCCAAGAAAAATTTGAAAAGATGTAAGTAAATGGAAAATACACCATGGAAGGCTCAGTATTGTTAAGATACCAATTATTCCCAAATTGATCTATGGATTTATTGTAATTATAGTTGAAATTCAAGCAGAAATTAACAAGGTGATTCCAATATTTGTATGGAAATGAAAAGAACTTGATTAGCTCAAATGATTTAGAAAAGGAAGAATAAAGTTGGAAGGTTTTTACTACACAATTTAAAAACTTTAAAAGCAACAGTGATCAAAAACAGTGTGGTATTGGCATAAATAGTCAAGAGATCAATGAAACAGAATATTGAGCCCAGAAATAGAGCCACACCTATAAGATCATTTTTTTAAAGATTTATTTATTTTTAGAGAGAAGGGAAAGGAGGGAGAAAGAGAGGGAGAGAAACACCTCTCATGCAGCCCCTACTGGGGACCTGACACACAACCCAGGCATGTGCCCTGACTGAGAATTGAACCAGCAACCCTTTGCTTCACAGGCTGGCACTCAATCCACTGAGCTGCACCAGCCAGGGCTTAAGGCCATTTTTTATTTTGACTGTGTGCCAAGGTAAACTCAATGGGGGCAAACTGTCTTTTTATTAAATGATTGTAGAACAACTAGCTATCCATACGGAAAAGAATGAAGCCATTCTTTATCTCTCACCATACAAAAAAAATGAACTCATAATGAATCATAGCCCTGATTGTTGTGGTTCAGTGTGTTGGGTGTTTTCCCATAAACTGAAAAGTCTTTAGTTCGATTCCCAGTCAGGGCACATGCCTGGGTTGTGGCCAGGTACCCAGCTGGTGGTATGTGGGAAGCAAGCGATCGATGTTTCTCTCCCTTTCTTTCTCCCTCCTTTTCCCTCTCTCCAAAAGTCAATAAATAAAATCTTAAAAGAAAAAGAAGCAACCAATGAATGTGTAAATAAGTGAAACAGCAAATTGATATCTATCTGTCTCCCTGTCTTTCCTCTCTCTCTCTAAAATCAATAAATGTATCCTTGGGTGAGGATTAAAAAAAAGCTCAATATTCACTTACCATACCAACTCCTAGATATTTATGCACCAATAAAGTGTCTTTTAAAATTAAAAGAAAGACTAGCAATACAAGTGTTGCAGGATGGGAAGCAACCGGAACTATAAAATACGCAACCACTTTAGAAGATAGTTTGTTGATTTCTTATACAGTTATTGCCCCACAGTACACTCCCAGGGGTTTATTCCAGGAGTAGTGAAAGCATACATTTATACAAACATTTGGACACAAATGCTCATGACAGCTTTATTCTTTTTTTTAAATTTTATTTCCCAATTACAGTTTACATTTAGTATTATTTTGTATTAGTTCCAGGTGTACAGCATAGTGGTTAGAGAGTCATATGCTTACATAGCAGGGGAGATACTCTGACCATGATGGCTTTAGTCTTAATGGCCCTAAACTGGAGCCTAAATGTCCAACAATAGGCAAACGGGTAAATAAATGATGGTGTATCTATACAGTCTGCTAGTGCTCAGCAATGGAAAGAAACAGACGAGGATGCACACAGCATGGTTAACTCAAAACACTTTGCTGAGCAAAATAAGCCAGATATAAAAGAGCATGTAGTTCATGATTCTATTAAGTGAAACTCTAGAAGAAACAAAACTCATCTGTGGTGATAGAAGGCAGGCCAGTGGCTGCTTGGGGCCAGGGACAGGGGGTGGAGAAGGACCGCAAAGGGCCACAAGGGAGTTTTTTCAGGCGACATGAATGCTCCATATCTTGATTGTTGTGGTAGTTCCCCCAGTAGATCCACTCATCAAGACTCATTGAACTGTACATGCATCTTACTGTGTGCATAAACTATGCCTCGATAAAGTCTATTTTAAAAGTATTTGGAAGCCACTGGTCTGGTGGGTATAGGGAAAATAATAATTAGAATTACAGCATTTTATTAAATAATATCAATGAAGAGAAGCAGCAAATATATGTTGCCAATGCAGTCAGGTAAAATTTAAACAGAATTTAAAAAGAAATAGTAATACATACACATGGTTATAAAATCAATAGTATGGAAGAGCTTATAATGAAAATAAATACCCTTCCACCCCATTTTTTTCTCAACCTCAGTAATTTTCCCCAGAGGCATCTACTTTTAATATTTTAATCCCCACCCCGCTCTTTTTCCTCAATGAAGTAGAGTGTAAACTGGTAGATATGAAACAGTGGATGAAGGCATTTAACTGGGATATAAACCAGAAAGGCCAGTAAGTTAAGCCTAAGGTTGCTGATCTCTCCACATGGCAACAAACAGCTTCTCTGATTTGTACGAGACACTTCCACATTCTGGAGTTCTCCAGTTCCCCAGAGTACATTCTTGTTTATAACTTGAAAGCCACCTGACTGCTAAACCCTGAATGCTTTAAATAAAAATCTTTGTAATGGAAACAAATTTTAATGAAAACATTCCTTAGGAAGAGCCAAAACAGCAAGTTCCAGGAATGAGGGAAAGTGGGGAAAGAAGTTCTGCTCCTTATTGTGTAAGTTGTTGGGATGCCATCCATAGTTTGCTTTTTGAGAAGCCATTGAAATAGAAAAACCTTGGTAGAGGAAAGAAAGCCCTTCCTCTGCTCTTCCTTCTGAGAAGGCGATCCTAAAAGAAGTAAATGTAAATGAAACTACTACAGGTATGAGGAGCACATACTCACACTAGCCTTTGAAATAGAGAACACCGAGCTGCGGCTTTCCAGCTGCCTTACTGCAGTGTCTTACATGGTAGGTTTCATTTGTGCATTCATTAACCATTTTCAAGTGCCTTTTTAGAGGCAAGTGCTGGCTGGACTGGCTTGAGGAATCAAAAATAAAAAGACACAATCTTTCTTCACAAAAAACTTACGAGTCTAGTGGGAGATGTACAAAAAGTTAAAATAGAGCCCTGACTGGTGGGTGTGACTCAGTTGGTTGGGCATCTAGCAAAGAGTAAGTTTGCCAGTTGGATTACGGGCCTCGGCACATGCCTGGGTTGTGGGTTTGTACCCGGTCAGGGCTCATAGGAGAGACAACCAATTGATGTTTCTCTCTCGCATCAATGTTTCTCTCCCTCTGTTTCTTCTTCCCTTCCCCTACCTCTAAAAATAAATAAAGTCTCAAAATATTACAATAGAAACAATAGTTACATTCAAGGTATACCAGTGCACTGGTTGGGGGTGGGGTAGGAACAGGGAAGGCAACGTAGCCTTGGAGAAGATGTAGCACTTGGCCTGCAACTGAGATCTGTGTCAACAGTCTTCTTAGGAGGAAGGGTAAGGGTGCATTTAGGGTACGAGAACTATAAGGAATACGCTATTGCAAGAGAGGAAAACATAGCACGTGATGGTGAGAGGTAAGGCTGGAAAATAGGGTCCATGTGCCTGTTATGGTTTTTTTGGTCATAAGCAAAAGAACTGACTTAGCTAACGTAAACAAAAAGAGAATTTATTGGAAAGATGAGTAGCTCACAGAAATGACGGGAAGCTGGAGAACTAGGCTTGGAAATAGGATCAAGGGCAGCTGCAGAAGTCTAGGCAGCAGGAACTACTCAACTGTCTGTCAGAATGAGTGATCACCAATACATTTTTTCATCCCTGCATAACTTGACTCAGGATTCGAAATCCTGAGACAGTGTAATTGATCTTATATCATGGACCCGCCCATCTAGGGTATTCTGATTAATTGTCCTACCAACACTGCCCTGAATAGGGAATAGGTAATTCCCAAAAGAAATCCAAGTGTGCCACCAAAGGAAAGGGGAATTAAGGATATGCCTTGTGTATTTAGGTTTTATCCTACAGACTATAGAAAACCATTGAAGAATTATGAATAAAAGGACTAAGATGATCAGAAATGTAGATTTTAGAACATCCTGGTTTTCTTCTTTTCTTTTTTAATATATTTTATTGATTACGCTATTACAGTTGTCCCATTCCCCACCCACCCTTTATTCCCCTCCACCCTGAACATTCCTCCCCTTTAGTTCATGTCCATGGGTCATACATATAAGATCTTTGGCTTCTACATTTCCTATACTATTCTTAATATCCCCATGTCTGTTTTCTACCTACCATCTGTGGTATGGTATCTACTTGTTCTCTGTACCTTTCCCCCCTCTCTCTCCCTCCCACTCCCCTGTTGGTAACCCTCCATGTGATCTCCATTTCTGAGATTCTGTAGAACACCCTGGTTTTAAATTGGAGGATGGATTGAAATGGCAGCAAGAGTAGTATGATGTAGGCTTGGATTAAAAACTCTCGCTTTGATTCGAGTGGGAGATGGTGAATGCTTGAATTTGACAGGGATACAGAAGTTGATAGGATGGTCAGGAATACACATATGAAAGATATTTATTCTACTACATACTATAATCTCTCTCCATATTATAATCACAGATGTAAAAATTGATCTGTGCCCTTTATAGTTAAAGATCAGTTTTGCTAGCTATAAATTCCATGATTTATATTTTCTCTCCTTGAGTATCTTAGATATGTTATTTCATTTCCTTCTGGCATCAAATGTTGCTCTTGAATCTAAATATACTAATCTAAGTTTATTTCTAATTTTATGTCATGTGGTCTTGTCTATATTCTTAAAATATTTTTTCTTTTTCTTTAAAACCATATAATTTTATTAGATTATATCTTGGTGTTGGTCATTCTGTGTTACTATTTTAAGATGCCTGATGTGCTTTTTCAATATGTAGTTTTACTTTGTTTCTTAAAGATTTTATTTCTTTTTAGAGAGAGGAGGAGGTGAGAAAGAGAGGGAGAGAAACATCAATGTGTGGTTGCTTCTCACACGCTCCCCACTGGGGATGCAGCCAGCAACCCAGACATGTGCCCTGGACTGGGAAGCGAACCGGCGACCCTTTGGTTTGCACACCCGCACTCAATCCACTGAGCTACACCAGCCAGGGCTCAATATGTAGTTTTAGGCTTGTTTGTTTTTTTGTTGATTTTAGAGAGATAGGGGAAGGGAGAGAGAGAGAGACATCGGTTTATTGTTCCACTTACTTATGCATTCATTGGTTGTTTCTTGTTTGTGCCCTGACCGGGGACTGAATCCACAACTTTGGCGTATCGGGACGATGATCTAACCAACTGAGCCACCTGGCCAGAGCCAGTTTGTTTGTTTTTTAAATTTTAGGAAAGCTTCATTAAATTATATTTTTAGTATTTGTTTTCTTCTTTGTTTTTATTCTTTAAGGACTTCTGTTAGCCATGTGTTAAATTTTCTCTGCCTGTCTTCAATATTTGCAACTTTCTCTCTTCTTTAGTTTTCTTTATTTCTTTTTTATTCAAAGAATACTCATCACTTTCATTTTCTTTTTCATAATACATCACTTGTTTTTATTTGCTCTTGTGTTCATTCATAAAGTTTAGTCTTTATTTTTAAAATGGTTTTTAAAATTTTGTATTTCTATTTCTTTTGGGGGGTTCTGTCACCTCATTTCTGAATATTTCTAATTCTGACTTATGTTCTTTCATTTCTTGAATAATATTCTTGATGCTTTTTAGCATTGTGTGCCATCATACATTAACATGTTAATCTTTTAAAAAAATACTTCTTTTAGGCATGATTTCATTGGGATGTTGTTCTGCTCTTTATTATCTTCTTTTCTTATGAGCTGGTCTGGCAATGGAGTAGCACACTTTTCTGTTGCCCCTATTTACGTGAAATTAGTTTTCCCAAAATTTGGGAATGAGGCTTGGTTTGATTGTCTCTTTTTAAACTTTGCAGAGCTCCCTCTTTTGTTGTTTTCGTCTAGTGTTAAAATGATGATGCTTTGGTTTCTGAGATTTCCTGGTTCTATTTCCCTGCCCCACTTTCATCTGGACTTCCTCTTTCCTTGTTTTCTCTTCCCTGCTCTGTTTTGGTTGCATTTCCAGCAGTTTCTTCCCAGTGTGGGACCCTGTGGTGGCAGCCACAGATGGTTATTTGCTAGAGTGTAGGGTCTAAACTGCTCCAGACTATGCAGACCTTCACGCTGTGAGATCCTTATTCTCACTTGCTATTAGGGTTTTGCACTTAACGCTTTCTAGTAAACACCTATTGGCTATTTCAGGTTCTTTTTAGGGCTGTCAAGTGCCTCATTGTTTCCCTTTGTGTTTTTTTTTTCATACACAGGTAACAGTAGCTCTTGGTGGTTCGCATAACCACTCTCCACCACCTGCTTGTAATTTCATGTTTATGGGATACTTGGTCCCCTAGCTTTGTTGTGAATAATGTTCAAAGGTTTTGGGTTTTGCAATCTAACTATTGTGTTTTTGTGGGGGAATTTGGAAAGATCTAAAAACTGTGTCACCATAACCATGGCTACCATCTTCCCAGAATCTTGGTACATACTTTTATTTTCACCGAAAGGTCTAATACCATGGTCTGTTCTGAAGGAAGTCAACTGCCGTGTCAGGAGAACACTCAGGCAGCCCTGTGGAGAGGTCAACCTGGCAAAGCACTGAGGACTCCAGCCAACGTCCTTGATGAACCATGTCCTGCCAGCAACCACATGAGTGAGTGTGGAAGTGCACCCTTCCCAGTCAGCCTGCAGGGCCCAGCTTGACTGAAGCCTCAGGAGAGACTTTGAACCAGAGCTACCAAGCTAAATGGATCCTGAATTCCTGGTGTTCAGAAACTGTGAGATAATTACTACTCTTAAGTGCTAAGTTTTGGGGGTAGTTTGTTACCTAGTTACAGAGAACAAATTACATTTATGAGCAGATGATCCCACATTGTAGGCCTAGATGTTTTGCTGACTGCAGTGATGTTTTTCAATATTTTACTGTAGAAAATTTCAAACATGCAGCAAAGACACAAGATTTTACAGTGAATACCCATATATCCACTACCTGGATTCTATCAGATTTTTTCTGTGGCTTTTAATGGCATCATGTAGAACTTACTTGTAGGAAAACATTTCGTTGGAAACATTTCAAAATATCTACCAAATTACGGACTCCAAGATTGTCACTTTTCAAGGCAAACTGTTCCCCTTTTCAGCCAGTTCTGCTTATTTAAATATTCTTCCTTATTTAAGTTTAAATTTGTTTTACTTACTTTTTCATCTGTTAATCCTCCCATGGTGCCATGGTAAATAAGTTCCTTCCCTCTCCCAGATGATAGCCATTTGACTATTTGGTAAGAAGTGTTATGATTTCTCTGACTCCCCCTTTCTCTGTAATTCCTTCATTTCTGGCTCTTCCCCTGTTCTCCAGCTCCTGCTGTTTTTCAGCTGATGCCAGCGAACGGGAAGCATAGGAGAGGATTAGAGGGCAGGAGAAGCCAGGATCTTCACACAGCACCCCCACTTCTGCCTGGCGTGGAATCGCCAACAATGGCTGCATCTGCTCCTTGGCTTGGTTACCAGCCTGAAGTCCTGCCACAGTTTCAGCCTCCACAGGGTGACCCTGGCCCCAGTAATATTACTTCCACTCTTTGTTCCTCCAGCCTAGGTGTAGCAGAGTCTTCCTTCTGTCAGTAATTTCTGGACTGCCTTGCCATCCACGATTGGCTTCTCAACTCCCCCATCAGCCATGGAATTAATTTCCTGCATTAAATTCCCTCTGTCTCAAATACTTCAAGTGCTTTCTGTTTTCCTGGTTAGATCCTGACTGATAGAGGGGTATCCTACACGATTTTTGAAGAAGAGGGATCATAAGAGGGTACCTGTGGTGTTTATCACTATCACCTCTGATTTCTCCCAGAGACAGGAAATTATATTGCATGGATATGTTGTCTTATCTGTGACCTGCCACCCAGGTAACACCTGGAGGTCTGAGGGAAACCCCTGTTTTCAGAGAAGCAGTGGGAATTAGATGATGAAAATTTACAATCATGATATTTTGGAAAAGCACTTATGAGTGAGTTGTAACTACAGGAAATGAAGTGGTCTTTAGAATATCTTGTAAATGAGATGAGAAGAAACTTGATAACCAATGAGGAATTAGAGTATTAAAGTCAGGGAGATGACCAAATAGCTGAATGTCCATTGAGAAGCTTCCTTCAGTAAGAAAATAAAAAGGCTCAGTCATGATGCAGTGTAAACACTGGCAGCGCCATGTGACTCACTGCTGCTGTTTAAACACAACAGGAAGGTTGACGCGTCACCCAGAAGTAATGGTTCTCATTCTATAACATCGGTTAAATATTCTCTTTGTTGTCATGTTTCTAAAATATCAAGTGTGTCATTATTATTTTCATTCATCTCCATCTATACAGTAAGCACTGAATAAATAGTAAGAATTAGAGAATGAGGAATAAATGCATGAATTTCAAAAATGTTTCTGGAAATTACCATAATGCAACTATGATCTAAGTGTTAAATAAAATAGTGGAATAAATATTTAAAAAGAAAAAAATGTGTAAGCCTCTAAAGGATGAAGGAATTCTGACTAATCAACAGCAGTGATGAATTGTAAATAGTGGACCTTGCCAGATTGCTGTGAGTGGTTTTCTGGGGGGTTTTTGGATTATGAATTCCAGGAACAAGAGAAGGAAAGTGTTAGATATTCTAAGGCATTTTGATCTAGCATCTTGTGAAATCTCAATTACGAAATTAAATTATAGTGACTTCCAGGTGAGAGTGGTAACTGGAAACTTTCAAGGAAGATTTAGAGGAACAAATGAGCAATGACAGGAAATTTTTAAAAACTTTTTAATTGTGAAATATACATAGATATTTAGATAATAAAAATGCACTGTTTAAAGAAAAATCTAAAGGGAGTGCTCTATTCAACGTCCAGAACATGGCCAATACCACAGGCTCTGACCTTGTTGTGCCTGTTGCCCTTCCCCCTCCCACTCCTGGTGACCGCCGTTGCCCTGACTTCCAAGGCAATCATGTCCTTGCTTTTTTTTATTTTTACAGTGTCACCATCCACCTATGAATTCCCCAAAAGGAAAGTAGCTTTGCCTCTTTTGAACTTTGTTTAGATGAACTCATACTATATGTATTATTTTGTACCTGGCTTTTTATTCAATATTACTTTGTTATCATATGTTGTGTGTGTTAATGCCATACTCATTCTCATTGCTGTGTGGTGTTCCATCCTTGGTATATGAAAGGATAGGGTCAGTGCCCCTTGCTCTCTGGCACCATTTGCTGAGCAGGCTACTGACCTTGTGAAACCTAAACATAAACATTTACTCTTCTGAGCTTACATCCCCAGGACTGGAAATTACTGAAAAGCAAGAACAGAATGTGACTAACCACTTCCTATAGCCAGGGGCAGAAGACAGCCCTGGAACAATCTGCAGCCTGGTGTTACAACGCCCCCAGCAGCCCAGGGGCCTCACCACAGCAACCCCCCCACCCACATTTTTAATCCAATTACGATCCAGTAAAAGCTCAAAGCCCCCACCCCCAATGCTGGTGTATCTCTCCACAACAAGTCCCTCTCCTTTCTTGGAGAGTGAATAAAGATTTTCAGTACGCTTTCTTCTCTTTGTGAATTCTTTCACAGCCCGCGTCGCCGACCACCCTACCAATGTACGCCACAATTTATCTGCTCTATTGTTGTGTATCAGCTTTGCTGCAGGAAACAACCTCGCAGTCTCACTGGCTTCAAAAACAAACGTTTGCTTCTTGCTCTTTTTTAAAGATTTTATTTATATATTCTTGGAGAGAGGGGAAGGGAGGGAGAAAGAGAAGGAGAGAAACATCAATGTCTGAACCCACAACCCAGGCATGTGTCCCAACCAGGCATCGAACCAACGACCTTTGATTTTGCAGGATGACACCCAGCCAACTGAGCCACACCAGTCAGGGCTGCTTCCTGCTCTTGATACTTGTAAATTGTATAAACTTAGGTTCCTTTCCATATGTTTTGTCATTTCAGGACACAGACTAAAGAAGTCAACTCTGTCTGGGACCTGAGTTTTTGTGACAGAGGTAGAAGAAATAGCTCTGGCAGAAACCCATTAAGACTATTATGAATGTTATGTGTGTGTGCATGTGTATGTGTGTATACATATGTATATATGTATATAGGCATGTGTATATATGCATGTATATACATACACACACACACACACACACACACCATTCATTATATATTATGTTTGCTCTGCTTATATTGGCCAAAGTATGTCTCATGACCAAGCCAAAAGTCAGTTAGGTGGTGTGTATAGTCCTCCCACAGGAGGCAAGGCAAGGCACGTGGTGGGGAGTGATACACAGTTATTTTCAAAGAAGAGGTAGTGCAGTTAGCCACCACTGTCAAGATTCTCGTGTTTGGTCATCAGAAAGCATTCCTATGAGTTTCTTGTGCATATATCCTGATATAAATGAGTGTGAATTTTTCTAGGAGTAGAATTGCTGGTTATATACATTTTCAACTTTATTAGACTGTGTCAAATTGTTTTGCAAAAAGGTTTCACAGATTTATACACCAACAGTATATCAGAGTTCCAAATGTGCAACATTCTCACTGATAGTCTTTTTAAATTTTAGGTAAAATAACTTGGTGAGTAAGTGGTTGTAGCTTGGTGTGGTTTTAATTTTCATTTCTCCAGGTACTTATGAGATTAAATACTCTTTCATATATTAATTGGCTAGGAATTTTTAAGTGCTTGTTCAAATATTTTGTCCATTTATTTCTGTTGAGCACGTGTCTTTTATTTAATGAGTTTGTAAAGTCTTTGTCAGACATGGTATTGTGAATATCCTCTCCTGCTTTTTTGCTTCCATTTTCACTTGTAATGGTATCTTTGATGGATGGAAGTTTTTAACTTTGATGATTCCAATATATCTGCTTTCTTTCATAGTTTGTGTTTTCTTGTCTTGTTTAAGAAATCTTTTTTTTTTAACTCAAAATGTTTGAAGATATTTCTTTTGTGATGTTTCTTTCGTTTTACCACTCACATTTAGGTCTGTAATACACCTGGATTGACTTTTAAATATAGTGTGAGGTATGGATCCAACTTCATCAGTTTCCATTTGCAGATACTGAATCGTTTGGCGCCCTTTATTGAAAAGCTGCGGTGCTCCCACTCGTAGGCACACGGTGCTGCTTCCTGCTTTGCACCCAGAACTGACATCCGCCGCTGGGTTCTTCTGCTTACTGGATTTTTATCTACCTTATGTCAATAACACACCGTCTTTAATTATTGTAGCTTTATAATAGATCTTGATATCCAAAACAATAATCCATTCTTCCTCTTCAAAAGTATCTTGGCTCTTGTCGGCCTTTTGTATATCCATAAAAATGTTCAGTGTGTAAATTCCACAAACTTTTGAAGTGTTGATTGATATTGTAGTGGATCTACAAATTACTTTGAGGAAAATTGACATTGTTACTGAATTGTGAATGCTAAACCATGAGTTTGACATATCTCTCTATTTATTTAGGTTTTCTTTAACACCTGTCTGTGAAGTTCTATACTATCTCCTATAGAGGCCTTACACATCTTTGTATGGAGAAGATTGTGTGGCACATAGAAGGCACTCCATAAATTGTTGCTTAATAAACAAATAGACAAATCCGTAGAGACAAAAAGTAGATTAGTGATTGCCAGGGGCTGGGGGAAGGAGGAAGAGGAGTGACTGCTATGGACGCAGGATTTCTTGCGGGGGGGATGAAAATGTTCAAGATTTGGGTAAAGATGGTGGCTGCACAACCTTGTGAATGTACTAAAAATCACTCAATTGTACACTGTAAAAGAGTAAATTTTATAAGTGAATTATAGCTCAAATTTTTTGTTTTATTATTAATTATAAATTATATAAGTGTTATTAAAAACATTATTAATGCCACCTTCTCAGTACAGATAAACAGTCCTTAGGTAAAATAGAACTTTATGAATAAAACTCCTTATTTAATCCATATCCCGAGCTGATGAATAACCATGTCATTTTCTCAGTAGTCAAGGCCTTGTGGGTCAGGGCTTGAGATGATACCTACTTTTCCCCCCTTTTCATTAAGGCTTTAATTTTAGAATAGTTTAGGCTCACAGAAAAATTGAGCAACAGGTACAGAGGTTTCCCATATACTCGCTGCCCCCACACATGCACAGCCTCCCCCGTAATCAACATTCCCCCAGCGGAGTGATTCAGTGATTACAATTAATGAACGTACACTGACACTTCGTCATCCCCCGAAGTCCATAGTTCACACAGGTCCCACTTACGGTGTTGTACATTCTGTGGGTTAGGTCAAATGTTTAGTGACATGTATGCATCGTGATGGCATGATATGGAATATTTTAAATGCCCTAAAAATTGTCTATGCTCTATTTATTCATCCCTCTTCCCACTCCCTCCACCCAGACCTAACCCCTGCCAACCAATGGAATTTTTACTCTCTCCCTAGTGTGCCTTCTCCAGAATGTCGTGTAGCTGGACTCATACAGTATGTGGCCTTTTCAGATTGGCTGCTGTCACTTAGTAATATACATTTAAATTTCTTCTATCTTTTTCTTTTTTTAACTTTTATTAGTATTTATTTCATGCTGAATTTACTCCTGGGCCATAAGTTTTTGTTTCTTCAGTTTCTTCTGGGACATCTTACTCTTTCGTGCAACCTCCTCTCCTGGTTCAGGAACAACCTGCTCTTTGTAGGGAAGGACCGTCTCAGCGCGGCAGGGAGAGCTCCTGTGTGGGTTCACCCGCCCGTGAGCTCTGTAAGTTCTACGCTGCACCTTGGGAGCTTTGTTCCCCTGCATGTGCTCAAGGCCCAGAGAATCCACATCTACACTCTTAAGTTCAGCGTTACTCTCTGCGCTTTTAAGCACGTGCAGCAAACACTCAGCACTCTTTTTGGGCCACCAACCCCGTGTCCAGCCCCTCTGTTTGGCCTGGGCACGCCTACCAACCCCACCGTTGTAACGACAGAACGGCACACATTGCTTCTGTAAAGTGACACCCTTACTTGGTGGCTTTTTGGATGTGCATACTCTTGATGGCCTGGGCAGTTTCATGAGTGTTCTTGAAATGAACATGAAGATTTGAACCTCTTGATTTGCATGATTTTGTGGGGTTTTCTGGGTCAAGTGAATAGTGAACCATTTTCAGAGGTCAGCTCTGGCTGCTTTCGGGAAGAGCTCTTCCATGTCTTTTTATGACTTAATAGATCACTTTTTAGTTATACCTTATCAATTATGCTATTACAGTTGTCCCAATATTTCCCCCTTTGCCCCCCACCACTCAGCACCCCCCATTATCTCTGGCAATCCCCTATGCCTTTGTTCATGTCCATGGGTCATGCGTATAAGTTCTTTGGCAATTCCATTTTCTATGCTGTTCTTAACATCCCCCTGCATATTAATACCTACCAATTGGTACTTCTTAATCCTTTCAACTTTTCCCCCACTCCCCCCAAACCCCCACCACCTGGCAATCATCCAAATGTTCTCTGTATCTATGATTCTGTCTCTGTTCTGCTTGTTTGCTTAGTTTGTTTTTTAGATTCAGTGTTGAGTTATGTATTTATTGCCATTTTAATATCTGTAGTATTAATCTTCTTTTTCTTAAAAAAGTCCCTTTAACATTTCATATAATAATGGCTTCGTGATAATGAACTCCTTTAGCTTTACATTGTCTGGGAAGCACTTTATCTGCCCCTCCATTCTAAATGAAAACTTTGCTGGGGAAAGTAATCTAGGTTGTAGGTCCTTGCTTTTCATCACTTTGAATACTTCTTGCCAGTCCCTTCTAGCCTGCAAAGTTTCTTTGAGAAATCAGCTAACAGTCTAATGGTAGGTAACCATTTGCTTTCCTCTTGCTGCTTTTAAGATTCTCTCTTTATATTTAACTTTTGGCAATTTAATTATGATGCGTATTGGTGTGGGCCTCATTGTGTCCATCTGGCTTGGGACTCTGTGCTTCCTGGACTTGTAATTTCCTTCACAAATTAGGGAAGTTTTCTTTCATTATCTTTTCAAATAGGTTTCTAAATTCTTGCTCTTTTTCTTTTCCTTTTGGCACCCTTATGCTGCAAATGTTGGAATGCTTGAAGTTGTACCAGAGGCTCCTTATCCTATCCTCATATTTTTGGGTTCTTTTTCTTCTTGCTCTTTTGATTGGATGTTTTTTGCTTCCTTATGTTCTAAATCACAGATTTGATTCTTGGCTTCATCCACTCCACTGTTGATACCCTGTAAATTGTTCTTTATTTCAATTAGTGTATCTTTCATTTCTGATTTGATCATTTTTATATTGTTGAAGTACCCACTAAGTTTCTTGAACATCCTTATAACCAGTGTTTTGAACTCCACATCTGGTAGGTTGCTTGTCTCCATATTGTTTAGTTATTTTTCTGGAGTTTTGCTCTGTTGTTTCATTTGGGCCATGTTTCTTTGTCTCCTCATTGGCCGTGTCCCTGTGTTTGTTTCTGTGTATTAGGTAGAGCTACTTTGACTCCCTGTCTTGGTAGCACGGCCTAATGTAGTAGGTGTCCTGTATGTTCCAGTGGTTCAGCCTCCCCTACTACCAAAGCTGAATACTTGAGTGGTGCTCTCTGTGTGGGATGAGTACTCCCTCCTCTTGTAGTTGAGCCTTGGTTGCTGTCAGCAGGTTAATAGGAGGGATTTACCCAGGCCAGTCAGCTGGTTGGACTGGATGTGACCACTGGCCACCAACCACCTCCTTCCATGGCTTGTGGATGTGGTTCAGTGGTGGTGCTCCAACTGTAACTGTCCACTGGGTGCACAGGCTCTGGGGTTTTCTGAGTGGTGCAGGCCAAGGTCAGCCCCCACCTGTGTTCTATTTGGGGCCACTCAGTGTAACTATAAAGTGATCTTCAGATGGCTGCTGCTAGTGCTGGGCCTGGGGCTACTTAGTGAAAGGTATTGGAGTTGGGCTCTGCTGTTGGTTGTTTGAAGGGATTTAGGAAGGTCTGAAGCCTACACCCAGCCAAGCCACTTATATGGAAAAGCCACTGTTAACAGCTTGGGTGGGCCGGTAAGCTGGATGAGGCACAGGCTTAGGTAATTACTAGGGCGAAGCAAACCATGTGAACCAGGTTGATGGATTCTCAGATGTGGTACTGCTGCACTATGGCTCTGTGTGGAGGAGGGCTCAGAAAAGGAACAATGGCCTCTGCCAGTAATTCTATCTGGGAGGAAACTGTCCCCCAGCTTTCACCCTGATGCCAGACACTTCAATTCCTCCCCGTATGCCACTGGTGTCCTTCAAGCTGCTGCCCCAATGCTGAAACTCAGGGGCAGTGATTCTGAGTACTGTGTTTTGCCATGTATAATGCACACTCTTTTGCCCAAATTTTTGAGGGGAAAATAGGATGCATATCATATATGGGTAGTACTAATTCTGTATCTATATACATGTTTTTTAATTCTTTTATTTATGCTTCTGCATTAAAAGTGTAACTCTAGAAAGCAATAATGATATACATATGCAAAATAATACCCTAGAATACAATAATTCTTTTTTCTAAATATAAATAAGTAAATAATTGAAACAAAACAATTAAAATGAAAGATTTTTTTCCTGAAAGTTTGGACCAAAAACTTGGGTGTGCACTATACACGGGAGCACACTACACACAGCAAAATCTGTGTGCAGCATGAGATCTTTTAAGTAGAGAGGCCTGAGAATCCCACGGTGTCTTCCACTGCCCTGACCCCCAGTGGTTTTTACAGCCAGAAGTTATGGGGACTTGTCTTCCTGGCACTGGAACACTGGGTTGGATGGTCTGGTGTGGGGATCGGATCCCTTGTTCCTGAGATATCCCTCCAGATTTTCATCCACCACACATGGGTGTGGGACCAGCCCATTCAGTGTCTCAGCTTCTGCACATCTCTGTGCCTCCAACGTGCCTGGATGAATGTGGTTTCTTTAATTCCTTAGTTGTCTGACTTCCATTCAACTCAACTTTCTGATAGTTCTGAGTGATAGGTGTTTTGTAGTTTAGCTGTAATTTTTCTGTGGTTGTGTAAGGAGGCTAGCCGTGTTTACCTATGCCTCCATCTTGACTGGAAGTCTCATTTCTTTTTAATACTAAATAATACTCTATTGTCTGGACGTACCACAGTTTATTTACCCATTCACCTACTGAAGGAAATCTCATTTGCTTCCAGGTTATGGCAGTTATGAATAAAGCTGCTATAACCATCCCTGTGCAGGTCTTAGCATGTACATAGTTTTCTGCTTCTTTACTCAAATATCAAGGAGAACAATTGTTGGATCATATACTAAGCACATGTTTAATTTGTAAGAAACTGCAGAACTGTCTTCCAAAGTGGCTGTACCATTTTGCATTCTCATTTGAAATGAATGAGGGTTCCTTTTCTTCCACATTCTCACCAGCATTTGGTGTTGTCATGGTGTTCCTGATTTTGGCCCTGGTGATAAGTATACAGTGGTATCTCATTGCTGTTTTAATTTGCATTTCCCTGATGCCATATGATGTGACACATCTTTTCACGTGCTAAATGGCTGTCTGTATATTTTCTTCAGGTCTTTGGCTCATTTTAAAATCATATTGTTTTCGGCCCTGGCTGGCATAGCTCAGTGGATTGAGCGTGGGCTGCGAACCAAAGCATCGCAGGTTCGATTCCCAGTCAGGGCACATGCCTGGGTTGCAGGCCATGGCCCCCAACAACCGTACATTGATGTTTCTCTCTCTCTCTCTCTCTCTCTTTCTCCCTCCGTTCCCTCTCTAAAACATAAATAAATAAAAATATTTTTTAAAAAATCACATTGTTTTCTTAATGTTGAGCATTAAGAGTTCTTTGTATATTTTGGCTTGCAGTCCCTTATCAAATGTATCTTTTCCACATATTTTTCCCAGTCTGCGGATTGTCTTCTCATTCTCTGGCCATTGTCTGTCACAGAGAAGAAGTTTTTAATTTTAATAAAGCCCAGCTTTTCAATTATTTCTTTCATGAATCATCCCTTGGTGTTATATCTAAAAAGTCATCACCTTACTCCAGGTCATCAAGTTTTTCCTCCTATGTTATTTTCTGGGAGTTTTATAGTTTTGCATTTTACATTTAGGTGTATCATTCATTTTGAGTTAGTTCTTGTGAAGAGCGTATGGTCTGTGTCTAGATTTTTTTTTTTTTTTGCATGTGCACATCCAGTTGTCCTAACACCGTTTGTTAAGGAGATTCCATTGTAGTTATATAAAATTTTAAACTGCTAAGTGCTGGTTCCTGCTCCCACCTCCCTCTCAAATTTTAAACACAGGATCACACAAGAGAGTAAGAGGAACAGCCTCAGCAGGAACTGGTATGACCATTTGAGGGGTCAACTTAATAGTAATGTGAGGATATAAAAATGTTTGAACCCTTCGATTTTGCAATTCCATTAAAAAAAATCAGCCCTAAGAATTTAAATGAAAATACAGACACAGATGTTCACTACAGCATTATTTTTAACTATGAAAAAAAGTGGAAATAGCCTAGTTTTTATGGGAATACTTGGTAAATGATGGTAAGTCTAAATGATGCATCTATTAAAATGCTTTTGAAAAAATTTTGATAATGTGAAAAAGTGATCACACTATATTATATTTTAGAAAGCAATAACCAAAATTATAGTCAATTTATTTTTTAAAAACCTGTATTAAGACAGAATGGGAAGAAAATGCACCTAAATGCTATCATCAGTCATCTCTGAATTGTGGAATTATGGCTGATTTTTAAAAGCTCTTTATCCACATAGCATTACTATGTGGATTATTCTATAATGAACACATAGTAACACTTTTTGAATCTGAGTGTGTAATGAAAAAAGTATGTCTCTTGTTAGGTAAATAATGTTAAAACCTGGGAGAAAGGGTATATAATCATGAATGTATTCATAGTGCCCCATCTCACCATGTTCCAAGGAGTTCTGAAGTAACTGCAGAGAATGTTCCAGAGAGACCTCAGGATCGCAATTGCAGCTGTTGTTACCTTCTACAAGTGGGATCACTTTTATCTATAATGGCTGATTTGCTAACATTTTTAAGGCTGGTAAGCCTGATTTGTCTCAGTTGATAGAACCGATATGCTTTCTTGAATGAGAGATATATAGTCTTACAGGTTTTCTAAAGTGATTTCTCTGAGGAAGAGAGAGGATTGACAACTCCTTCTCGCCCTTGGAGTCCAGCTCAGGTATTCTGTCCTTCCAGAAACCTCTGATACCCTCTCCCTCTTCCTCCCAGTCTGGGTGAGGTGTATCACTTAGCTCTTTATACTTACTGCTATCTTTGTACTCACTACACTGAGTCATAATGATTGGTTTTTGTGTCTATCTTCCTTATCAAGCTGCACTCTTTCAAGGTGGATCCAGGCCTTGCTCAACTTTGTAGCCCAGACATCTGGAGCATGATCAATTCAGTGATGAATACGTGAGGAGCAAAGGAACGATGGGTAGGTTGTAGGAGAGGGCAGGCTGGGGAGAGTGGAGCTGGATTCGATGGGATGCCAGCAGGGCGGTGTGGCAGGTGACCACACTAGGCAGCCATGGGACCATATATCAGATTTTAGAGGTCCGATTCTCAGACAACTAAATGGCATACCAGGAAGGAAGGGAATGACAGGAATTTCTGCTGGTGAGAAGATTATTTCTCAAGTCTATGTTTTTCAAAGTCTGCCCCGAGGCTGCCAACATCATAACCACTGTATACTGATTTATAATGTATAACTGATTCCTTCTGAATCAGAGTTTTTGGAGCTGGACTGAAGGATCCTGCCTTTGAGAAGCTTCCCAGGTGGTACCCTAAGGTGAGAGGGCTGCAGGAGTAGATGATTTAGTGCTATAATCTGAGGACCTCATGATAACTTGTTCTGCAGAACCAGCTATGTGTAATGTTTCAGCCCACCGCAGCGAGCAGACTCAGTGCTCCATCTCAGAGGTTACTGTCACTAGGATTAGGTGAATCCTGAGTGTGCATGGAGTACAGAAAGCTGGTGCAAGCCCAGCAAGCTCCAAGTATATTTGGACATACTGAGTTGTCCTGTTTGACTGGGAATGCAAATTTTTCCATAGAAATGTATGAATATATTCAGAAACCCTCTAATTTGTTATATATTTTGACCAGCCTGTTATTTATTTACTCTATGTGAACAATATGCTAGGTATTGTGAAAAATGGGAAAATGAATTAGACATAACTTTTATGTTTAAGGCTCTTAAAATTGGAAGAATAATATGTGCGGAAATAATTGTTGTAACAACAAGGCTTTCAGGTCCACATGATAGGGCCTTCTGGTAAGAGCCTTAGAATGAGGAAGACCAGGATGAAGGGGAAAGAACTGGCATGAAGCCCCATTATTATGTTCAAAGTATAATTTTGGGGTCAGCTTCTGAAGGTCCCTAAGTGTGGGGTCAGGACATGGTTGCAGAAAAAAAGAGAGGAATGGGGGAGAAAGAGAGAGAAAAAGGAACACCAACCCGCTGCCCCACAGCATCCATGCACCCACTGGCTGACCCCTGTACCCCACAACAATGTGCCGGGACCAGGACTCAAACCTGAAACCCTGGAGCACCTGCGATGATCCAACTAACTGAACTACCTGGCCAGGGTGGTTGCAGGATTTTTTATTTGTACAGATACTGGCCAACAAGTAGAAGAGAGAGAATCATACGAGCCAGTGTGAGCAATACTGCACAAAGGAATAGTTAGAAACTGTGTAAGGGGTCAGAGCTTTGACTGAAAAATAGGCTTTGGGGACAGACTACAACGCTGGAAGGAAACTGGAGTGAGAACCAGGGACTCAAGTCAGAGATCTTTGTCTAGACTGACCAAACACATTGGGGTGGTAAACAGGAAGACTCGATTCATTGTTCCTGCAGACATCCGAGATTGTTCACACCAGGCCAAGGGCTGCAGACTACATCCTCAATAGAGGAAAAGGGACAGAAATTGTGCCAGGCGAGGTCCTCATTGGCTTGGAGCCGGTGGGACAGGGGAACTGCAGGTAGCAGGCTCTTTGTGCCTACATGTGTCTGGGGCCTCAACCGGAACAAACGGAAAGCAGTTCAAGTGAGAATGTGCTTTTTGCAGAAGAAAGGTACAGACCCAGTTTGACTGGCATCAACAAAAGAGAAGTGGGAATCAGCATAAGTTTCCAGGAGGGGTGAGGATTTGAAAAGAACTTGAGAAATCAGTGCTAAGAAAGGAAAATGAAACTTACTGGTCTGAGCTAACAAGGTCACTTCCACAGCCCTTCTTATTGTTAGGAATTATGTAGCAATTCATCAAAATCTTGGCCCAGTGACAGAGTGAAATATTTTCATTGTGTGTATGCCATTGAATCCTGAAATTTTTTAAAAATCCTGAATGTATGCCATTTGATTTCAGTGACTTCTTTCCTTTATTTTAACTGTCAAGCAGACAAAGAATTTGTTTTACAGTTCTCTGTAGACACATCTAGGTTGTTGCGTACACCGGTAGTTCCCTCTTGCTGAATAGTATTTCACGGCGTGGATCTACCAGAGTTTGCTTAACCATTCACTGTTGAAAGCCACCTGGGTTGTTTTAGTTTTCTACTATAATGAATAAAGTTGCTATAAACATTTGTGTACAAACTGTGTGTGCGTGTGTTTATGTACGAACATAAAGAAATAAGCCTGTATTTCTCTGGGATAAATGCCCACGTGTGTAACTACTGGGTCATTTTCCAAAGTGGCTGTACCCTTTAGCATTTCCAAGAGTAATGTATGAGTAATCTACTTTCTCCAAATCCTCAGTGACACTTGGCACTGTCTATATTTTTTATTTGAGCAGTGTGAGTAGGGTGAGGTGGTTTTATTTTTCATTTCTCTAATGGCTAATGATGTTGAACATCCTTTTGTATCTTTATTTGCCATCCATTTATCTGTGTTGAAATGTCTCTCAAGTCTTTGTCCATGGATTGTTTGCTGTTTGGATTGTTTCTTTTTTACTGTTGAGTTTGTTGTTGTTTAATGTACAAAGACGTGGCTAGCATTGACTCTTTTGTCTGCTAGACGTCTTCGATGACCTATTCAAAGAAGATCACTTAGCCTAGCAAAATGAAGCCTCTAACCTTGGTGTGCTGATGCGAACACTGGCGGCACTCACTGAAGCTGTATTTCCAGGTCAGATCATGCTGGTTTGAGCAGAGGTGACAAGAATGAAAACCTTGGCTGAATTTTCACAAGTGGCTCTAGTAAAACTGCTGGCTACCCATCTGGTTTTCATGGATAAGAATAAGCGAAAGGCCCTGACCAAGTGACTCAGTTGGCTGAGCATCGTCCCATGCACCAAAAGGATGTGGGTTCGATCCCCAGCCAGGGCACATGCCTGGGGTGCAGGTTCAGTCCCCCATCCAGGCGTGCGTGATGTTTCTCTCTCACATCAGTGTTTCTCCCCTCTCTCCCCCTTCTCTTTTTCTCTCTCTAGAAATCAATAAAAAACATATCCTCAATTGAGAAAAAAATAGGCAAAAGGCTGTTGTTGAGTTTGAAGAATTTTTTTCTGTATTTTAAATCCTTGCTTTTTGTTATTATGTGCTTCACAGATATTATCTTCTAGTCTGTAGCTGTCTTTTCATCCTCTTAACGTGTTTTTTAAGGAACAGAAGTTTTTCATTTTGAGGAAGTAAAGCTTATCAGTTTATTTTTATGGATATTGCTTTTGGTTTCAGGTCTAAAACTCTTTGCCTAGTTCTATATCCCAAAGATTTTCTGCTATATTTTTCTGAAAAGTTTTGTGATTTTACAATTCACATTTAACTCCATGATCCTCTTTGAGTTAACTCTTCGTGTGGTGTAAGACTGAGGTCAGGGTTCACTTTTTTGCCTATGGCCGCGCAGCACCATCTGTGGAAAAGGCTGCTCTCGGCCTTACGGGCAGCATTTACCTAGATACTGAGAAGCAGAGCAAAGGGACTCAGACATTGGGCTCGATAACCTGGGGAACGTGAGCCTGCTTGCCCGGCCAGGAAGCTGTAGCTTCCCACAGCCTTCCTTTGCCAAGGGAATTAACACATCTCCTATCCCCAATCCTGTACCAGATTGTTAGGGGGCCACACAGGGAGGTGTTGGACCATAGAGACTTGTCAGTCTAACTAGGGGGTGGACCTATCAAAGCTCTCACAGAAAGTTTGGGAAGTTGATTGGTCATTTTGAGGAAGAACCAGGTCCATTCCAAACCCAAGCTAATATAATCCCAGAGAAACAAAGAAGTGCTCTCGCTCTCTCTTCCTCTCTCCACTCCCACCCCGACCTGCTCATGCACCCACCTGATCATTCATGCACTCTCTCGCCTGGGAGCAGTGACCATGTGGCCCTAGCAGATACCAGGCTTGCAGCAGACTACATAGGCTCCAAAAGGACTAAGCTCTCTCTCTTGCTCACCCGACGATACTTTACTCCATGTGCTCATGTGCCTTCTCTTGCCATGGCCACGTGGCCTTGGAAGCCACATGAGTGTGTGTGTATAGTTACTTGTGCTTTGGTATGATCTGTAGGACTTTTGGTCCATGATACTTTTTGTATGATATGCAGCCATGTGGACTCCTCACTGGAGTAGCCATGGACGAGCTAAGCTATCTGGATGGGGACCGAGACTGCTTAGCAGCTGCCTGTGGGCTCCGAAGGACTAGGTTTTAGTATGAAGCAGAAACTCTGGACACTGACCTTTTCTTTGGCCTCCCTGAGGACAAGGTTGGACTTTTTCCATGGCAGGACAGAAGGAGATGGGACATTAGAAACACAGAGGGCAGCTTTTATTTCCACACGAATAAACCGTCTTGCCACCTCACAATCCCCCAAGCATGGGTTCTTGGAATGCTTTTCTGTGCTTAAGTGGGAGAACCTAATTCCCACCTACAACATTTCCATTGATATGCTTTTCCAGTTCAGTTGGTCTTTGTGGCCTTGGCTTAGACAATGATTGCCTACACATCATACCAAAGCACAAGTAACTACACACACACACACACACACACACACATGAATTGTACTCTATCGGAATTAAAAACTTTTGTGCTTTGTAGGACAAAATGATAGATTTACACCTAAGTATTTTTTTTGAGAAATTTAAATGGTATTGTATTTTTTTTTTATTCTTTATTTTATTGATTATGCTATTGCAGTTGTCCCATTTTCCCCCTTCATTCCCCTCCACCCTGCCCACCCCCTCCCACCCACATTCCCCCCTTTAGTTCATGTCCATGTGTCATAAGTTCTTTAATGTCTACATTTCCCATACTATTCCTGCCCTCCCCCTATTTTCTACCTATTGTCTATGCTACTTATTCTCTATATCTTTTCCCCCTCTCTCCTCCTCCCACTTCCCCGTTGCTAACCCTCCATTTGATGACTTTTTTTTTTACTGTTCATATTTTTAATCTTTTTCTTAGGTAAGTCCCTTTAACATTTCATATAAGGGCTTGGTGATGATGAACTCCTTTAACTTGACCTTATCTGAGAAGCACTTTATCTGCCCTTCCATTCTAAGTGAAAGCTTTGCTGGATAGAGCAATCTGGGATGTAGGTCCTTGACTTTCATGACTTGGAATACTTCTTTCCAGCCCCTTCTTGCCTGTAAAGTCTCTTTTGAGAAATCAGCTGACAGTCTGATGGGAACTCCTTTGTAGGTGACTGTCTCCTTGTCTCTTGCTGCTTTTAGGGTTCTCTCCTTCATTTTTACCTTGGCTAATGTAATTATGATGTGCCTTGGCATGTTCCTCCTTGGGTCCAACCTCTTTGGGACTCTGTGAGCTTCCTGGACTTCCTGGAAATCTATTTCCCTTGCCAGATTGGGGAAGTTCTCCTTTATTATCTGTTCAAATAAGTTTTCAATTTGATGCTCTTCCTCTTCCCCTTCTGGTACCCCTATAATTCAGATGTTTAAATTTAAATGGTATTGTATTTTAATTTTGGTATCTACATATTCATTGCTAGTATATACAAATGCAATTGATTTTTGTATGGTTATCTTGTACGCTGAGATCTTGCTGACCTCACACATTTGTTTTTAGATTTTTTTCTTTTTTTGGTAATTTCTTTGGTTCTATATAGACAATCACGTTACAGGCAAATGAAACAGTTTTCTTTCTTCCTTTCAAGTCTGGATGCCTTTTATTTTCTTTACTTGCATTATTGAACTTCTTGAACTTCCAGCACTCTGTTTTTTAAATATTACCTCTACATATATTTAGAATATTATACAGTGATTATCTTAGTCTATTTGAGCTGCTATAACAAAATACCATAGACTGGGTGGCTTATAAACAATAGAAATTTATTTCTCACCCTTCTGGAGGCCGGAAGTCCAAGGTCAGGGTGCCAGTATGGTCGGATTTTGGTGAAGACCCTCTTTTGGTTTGCAGAATGCCAGCTTCTCACTGTGTCCTCACGTAGTGGAAAGGCTACAGAGCTCTACTCTGATTTATGAAGGCTTCCCCTTTATGAGCCAAATCACTTTCTAAATGCCCTATACCCTAATACCATCATCTTGGGCACTAAGTTTTCAACATACTAAATTTGGGGGTACACAAGCACTCAGCTCATAGTGATGATATAATTTTTCTTCAACTGTCAAACAAAATCAAGAGGAGAAAGAAAGCTTATTGTATTTAGCTATATATATTTTTTATTTTTATTTTTAGAGAGTGGGGAAGGGAGGGAGAAAGAAAGGGAGGTAGACATCGATGTGAGAGAGGAACATTGATTGGTTGCCTCTTGCATGCACCCCAACTAGGAACGTAACCCGCAACCCAGGCATGTGCTCTGACCTGGAATTGAACTGGTGACCTTTCATTTTTGGGGATGATGCACAATGAACTGAGCCACACTCGTCAGGCCTTTACCTATATTTTTACTTATCATGTTCTTTCTTCTTTCCTGATGTTCCAAGTTTCCTTTTTTTATAATTTTCTCTTTTTAGAGAACTCCTATAGCATTTTTAAGGATAAATCTGATGATTACAAATTCTCTTTAGTTTTTCTTCCTCAGACAATGTCTCGATTCCCTGTCATCTCTGAAGGATATTTTCACTGGGTATGGGATTATAATTGTCAATTCTTTTCTTCCATCACTGGAAAAATATCGTGCGACTTCTTTCGGGCCTCCATGTCTTTTTTCAATTGCAGTTTACGTTTATTATTATTTTATATTAGTTTCAGGTGTGCAGCACAGTGATTAGGCAGTTAGACTTTATAAAATGACCCCCAGTGTTGTAAGTACCACCTGGCACCACACATCACTGTTGACTACATTCCCTGTCTGCACTTTACATCCTTGGCTGCTTAGCAACCACCAGTCTGTACCTCTGACTCCCTTCCTTTTTTTGAGCTGGACCCTCAACCCCCTATGGTTTCTGATAAGAAATTCATTGTCATTCAAGTTGATTTTCCTGAATAGCTAATGTGTCATCTCTGTCATCTTTGAGTTCACTTCTGTTGATGTCCACTTGAACTCAAGTTGAGATCTTGGTTCTTAGTAATTCTCCATTGAAACCTGACATTTTTATATTAGGTCTTTAAATGTAATTGTGAGTTCTATTGAAGCCTGTTTTAGTTGGCTTTCTCTTTGCACCATTCCTGCAGGGGAAGGTGGGGGTATACCATCTTATTACTGGTAAGTGGAGGTAGAAATCCAGATTTCTCACTCGGTTTCCATTGATATCCAAATGGGGATGCTCCTCGTTACTGCTGGTTGGGAGTTGCAATTCCAGATTGCCACAGTGATGCTATGGGGTAGATGTCCTCGTTATCCCCAGGTGGGGAGGGAAGTCTTGGCTCCTACCTGGCTTTCTCTGATTCTACCCTGGCAGGGGTGCCAGGGCACCTTTTACAGGCTGCAGGAGTGGGCATCTCAGATCCCTATTCTTCCTTTGCTGGCACGGATGGATTCTGGGCCAGTTTTTCCTGTGGAATTTGATTGGAGTAAAGTAGTTGTGTAAAAATTTTCTGTCTTGCCAGGGACCCTATTCCTGGTCCTTTGGCTAAAGAAACAGGATTTCCTTGGGGCTTTTTTGTCTGTGCCCACTGATTTCAGGGTTGCTGACTTTTTCAGGTACAAGTCTGCTCCATACCTGAGCCAAAAAGAAAACCCCAGAAAACTGCCATATGTCGCTCCTTGCTGGTTAGTCTTCCCTTCACCTTTTAGAGTCCTGTTTGTTTCTTCAATAGGATTTAGACATTTTAGTTGTAATCAGGAGGAGGAATAGGGAACTGATTGTTTACTCCATCTTTCTGGAAACAATTAATCTGTGAGTTAATGTTTCCAAATTTGAGTTTCTTTCATATTTCCTCATGATTATATTTGGGTTATGCTAATTTGGCTGTCATGTCACAGAAGTGATGCTAAGTTATTTTTAGTGCATCAGAGCAGAAGACACATGCTGTCAATTAATATCATTACCAGTGATATTAACTTTGTTAGCTTTGATCGCTTAGTTATGGTGATACTTGCCAGGCTTCTCCACTACAAAGTTACTGCCTTACTTTTTATGGTTAATAAGTATTTCATGGGTAGATACTTAGAGACTGTGCCAGCATCCTCTCACTCTTCCAACTTTGACCGAATAGTTGCAGCATTCTACACTGACGACACTCTTCTGAATCAATTCTTGCAGTTTTCAAGTGATAGTTTCCCAATTCTATAATTTCTTTGTTAATTAATTCATGTTTTACTGAAAGAAAAGCTTTCCCCCTCTGCCATTCACTCACTCACTCATTCATTTCTCTATGTATCTATTTATATCAGCATGTGAATTCTTATATTATAAATAATAATCCTTTACTGTCATTATTTTGATGCTCAAATTGTCTTAGTTTTGGCCAATGGGGTCCCTCTTCAGTTGCTTCCTATCTCCCTGTGATATGTCTATATTCAAAGATAATGCAGAAATCTATGTAGAAAATTCCAAAGAATCTACATAAATGGTGCTAGAACTATGTGTAGAGCACAGGATTAATATACAAAAATCAAGCATATTTCTATACAGAATAGTAACAAGCAACTGGAAACTAAAATGTTAAAAAATACCATTTACAACAGCAAAAAAAAAAAAAACATGAAATACTTAGGGATAAACCTAACAAAATATGTGCAAGATTCATATGTTGAAACTACAATTGATGAGATGAACTTAAGAAGACTTAAGTGGAGAGAGCTACCTTGTTTATTTATGGAAAAGTCAACATTGTTAAGCTTTTAATTCCTCACAAATTTATCAATGAATTCAATACAAACCCAGTGAAAATCTCAGGAGCCTTTCTGGGTAGAAATTGGTAAGCTAATTCCAAAATTTATTAAAAGAACAAAAGATCTAGAATAACCAAAACAAATTTGAAAGTGAACATAGTTGGAGAGCATATACTATTTAATTTCCAGATATTCTAAAGCTATAACAATCAAGACTGTATGGTGCTTGTGTCAAGACAGACAAATACGTCAATGGGAAAAACAGAGTCCAGGTGTGAGACTCGCGTATATTTGGTCAATTCATTGTCAACCAAGCTTCCACGGAGACTCGCTGGAAGAGTTGGTTGTGGGAACAACCGGACATCCATATGTCAAATATGAGCCTTGACCCTTGTTTTGCAACAGATAAAGTAACTCAGAATTGATCACAGACCTAAATCCCTAAAACCTAAAATGTAACTTCTTGAAGAAAACTCGAGAGAAAAATCTTTGTGATCTTGAGTAAAAAGAAAAAAATTATCATAAGAGAACACAAAAAATTCAACTCAATAGCAAAAACACAATTTGATTGAACAATAGTCAAAGGAACTGAACAGACATTTCCCCGAAGAAGTCATACAAATGCCCAATAGGTACATGAGAAGATGCTCAATGTCACTAATCATCAGGAAAATACAAATTGGAACCACAGCAATATTATTACCTCACACTTCTCAAAATGGCTATTATCAAAAAGATAAAAGTAAGCCCTGGCTGGTGTGACTCAGTGGACTGAGCGCCAGACTCCAAAACAAAAGGTCACCCATTTGATTCCCAGTCAGGGCACGTGCCTGGGTTGCAGGCTAGGTCCCCAGTTGGGGGTGTGTGAGAGGCAACTAATCAATGTTCCTCTCCCTTTCTTTCTCCCTCACTTTCCATCTCTCTGAAAATAAATACAATCTTACAAAAAAATAAATAACAGACAAGCGTTAACAAGTGTTGGGGAGGATGTAGAAAAAAGTGAACACTTGCACCCTGTTGGTGGGAATGTAAATTGATGCAGCCGCTATGGAGAACAGTGTGGTGGTTTCTCAAAAAATTAACAATAGAACTATCATATGATCTGAAGAAAATGAAAAAAGAATCTTGAAGAGATACGTGCATTCCTGTGCTCATTGCAGTGTTATTCACAATAACCAAGACATGTAAATAACTTTAGTGTCTATCTGATATTTCTTCTAAGTCATCTTAGTAGTCAGCTTATGGTTAGACAGAGGAAACCTGAAATGCCTTGAACTTGTAAGTCTTCCAGACTTTTTCAAAGGGCTGTGTGTGTGTGCACTCGAGCGCACCTTCAACATTCCAGCTGGTCTTCTCTCTTTCATACCAGGAGTGAAATAATTGATTGATGGTACTGTCCCTGGTAGGCACAGGGAACCAGGTTCTTGGTGGTAAGGACAAAGAATTGAACCGAACACCCAGAGTTTATAGCAGGGCACAGTGGAGCAGGCCAACTGTGAGCAGAGATTGACCTCATGGGCTGGAGGGACTCTATCCTTACAGGGCAGATCCTTCCCGGCTAGTTTTGGTGGGCTTTCACTGTGCATGTACAAGTAATCGTATTACTTTTTTTTTTTAAAGATTTTATTTATTTATTTTTAGAGAGGGAAGGGAGAGGGAGAGAAAGAGAGAGAGAAAAATCAATGTGCGGTTGCTGGGGGCCACGGCCTGCAACCTAGGCATGTGCCCTGACTGGGAATCGAACCTGTGATGCCTGGTTCGCAGCCCGTGCTCAATCCACTGAGCTACGCCAGCCAGGGTGTAATCATATTACTTTAAAGCTACTGCACATGTCGTTTCCCATGATTTTCCCTGATTGGCCACTGGAGAAAGGATTGCACAATGTTACCGAATGGACCCCCCCTTCTCCTGGGGTCTCCTGTACTAGGTTAGCCTTGACCATTGCCAGGGAATTATAGCTCTCCATGTCAGAGATTGGTGAAAAGGAAAAGAAGTATTTATTCAAAAGTTATACAGACTTAAGGGTAATGACTTAATGTCTTCATTAAAATCCCAACGTCCCTTAAAATGCCCACAAACACACAGAGTCCTTCCTTCCCCCCTTTGCCCTGTCTGGGGTACTGTATCTCAGGAAAAGAAATAAAAGTTCATGGCTCAGGTAGCCCCCGGCTCTTCCCAGTAATCCATGCTCGGCTGGCAGGCCTCCCTCAGTTCCCAGCACCACCAGCTGTGTTGCCAGGATCTTCAGTTCTTAATACAAAACCACATGGCACCTTCTCATGGCCCACCAGCAAGAGTCCTTTCACCCCTTTCCTTCCTGCACTGTCTCTCCTGCATTCTTCCAAGCTGCTAAGAGAGAGTTCTGCATCGCTGCTACATCTTGCTTTCCAGCTTCCTAAGCTTCGTGGCAAAGGGAGACCCAAAGCTGCATGGTTGTCCCCTGACAAAGATGCATGGTTCTTCTCTGCTAAAGCTGCGTGGTGATTCTTGTCATGGCTGCTGGACCTGGGTTTAAATCCCAGTGCCAGTCTTTCTCTGCAGCCCCATTTCCAACTCCTCCCATAGTTGGCTACACTTGCCAGCATTCCTATATTTTTCCAGCTTTTCTGGGCTGCCATAGTAAGTCCACACAGGTGCGGCCATGTGGCATGGAGCCAATCATCCCCAAGCTCTCACGCAGGTGCCTGTAACCAGGGGGCATTGCCTCCCAGTTACATCCTGGGTGAAAGTCACTCCCTTCTCCCTGGCTCAAAGCATGGCCACAGCTGTTTAACATATCAATGAAGCCAATTAAAGTTATAGATATATTAAATGACTGTTCTAGAGGTTATCTGCAAAACTGTTTCTGTACAAAACAACTCAATGGCCCTGCTCCATGTGTCCCATCCCCCAGTTCAGACTTGTGGCGGTGAGGACATCCCATATTTTTAATATTTCCTGGACACCCTGAATTCTGGACCACATTACAAATCCTTCTTTTGGGGGCCCCCTGGCTGCACCCTCTCACAGTATTAACAGCATGGATTCCATTGAGCCATTCTACAGCCAGAAGAGAAAATACAAAATTGTTGAAGTCAATACGTATAGTAAGAAAACTGGTTAAAACCCAGATCCAGTAGCATTTCTGGTTGGAATAGGGACAAGCTGCCAGAGTCAAACTCTAATATGTCCTGGATCACAGTAGAGAAAGTCAGCTGTAAGCACTTTCCACGGAAACAACACTATCTGAATCCCTGGGTTGTCTCCATATCCACTAATCAAGTTGGCAATCGTGTCTCTTCCTCCAGGCAGGGTGGACCGGTTTCATCACGGTGGGCTGGGTGAAGACTGAGTGTCTAAGATCATGGCTGATTGCAACCAGAGTGCGCTGAAAGATACTGGACAGATTTTTCCCCCTTTAAAAAATTTTTCTGATAAAAAATTTCCAACTTACTTAAAAGTACAGAAAATAATATGTTGAATCCTAGGTACCCCCAACCACATTTGCATAATTATCAGCATGATAATTTCATCATTCTTGTTTCATCTCTTCTTTTTTTCCTAAAGTATTTTAAAATAGATCCTTGACATCATATAATTTCCTCTGTAAATATTTCAGTATATATCTCTAACAAATAGGGTCTTAAAAATAATCACACAAACTCTTTCTTAGCACAAAGAATAAACTTCCACATCATTTCATGAGGTCAAGATTACCCTGACATAAAACCTGAGACATTATGAGAAGAAAAATACAGACTGATATTCCAAACTCACCAGCCTGCCTATTCCTGGAGATACTAGCTTGATAGTCGCCCTTATCAACAGCAATAATCACATCAGCGATTACAGCCGGGGATATTCCTGTAATCACGTTTTCCTGATGACCCTGTGATCTGGGCCCTTTAAGTTCTCAGATTTCATCAGGGAGGTTGCTGTCATGTTCCTGCTCAGTCTTCATTTTCTAAACCCAGGCATCTCCCATATCAGTAATCATTTCCTTCTTAACTTCACATTTGTGATTGAGTGGTTGTGGGCCTATTTAGATGTGCCTCTCTAATGACTTTGATGTTGAG
The DNA here is from genome assembly GCA_004024845.1 of Tonatia bakeri. Taxonomy (NCBI): domain Eukaryota; kingdom Metazoa; phylum Chordata; class Mammalia; order Chiroptera; family Phyllostomidae; genus Tonatia; species Tonatia bakeri. The sequence continues at coordinate 47,824 of PVIA01007822.1, forward strand.
GTGGTTCTTTTAATTTCCCATTCGTTTCCTGGGTGGTAAACCATTGACAAAAAGACCCCTCTCACGAACTGGCTCAAATATCTTCTCCTCTGGAAAGTCTCTGAATTCCGTTGGCAGTTACTGATGCCTACTCCCCGGCTTCCTAAGTATGTGCTTTGTACATATCGCGTTTGTTTGCCTTGTCATGTTACACTGTGACTATTTATTCTGACATCTCCCTCATCAGGTTAAATAGCCAATGGCTAGCGTGTTGCTTGGCATAAAGCAGTTAGTTCAGTAACTGTTTGCTGATATTGTACATGAAAGACTGAAAAAAAACCCAAAACAAATCTAGAGTTAGTTCTGATCACTTAAGCCAAGAAGAATGTGCCTTCATAGAAAGATGAAGTATCTTACTGTAACTTCACACATGTAAAGAACAGGAAGCTTAAAAAGTCCTCAGGAAAGGATAGGTGTATTTTACAGTTTCATTTAATAGATACTTGTTATTTAAAAAAAGCTCAAACAAATCAGTTGTGTTAAAGTAAGAAGTAAAAGTCCTCTGAAAAGATGCTGCTAATTTAGACTTCCTCATTAGTGCGCCGTGTGCTGATATCCCCTCAGCCTTACCTGTACTATGCTTAATCTTTGCAAATCTGGTCAGTGAAAAATAGTAGTTCAAGTTGTTATAAATATATCCTTTAAAAAATAAATATACATAGGTCCAATAGAACGTGAGGGAATGATGAAGATGAAATTCAGGGTGATGGACATGTCAGGAGGTAGAAGGTGGAATTTCGGGATGTGATATGGGTAAACAAAACTCATTGTCTGAGACCTAGATTTTGTTTTTCATAATGAGTTTGCAAGTCCTTATTCCAATATTAAAAGTTAGCTTAATAAAAAGGAGTCACTGACAGACCACAAACCAAAGATTATGATTAATCCAATTTTGTGAACCTAAAGCCACCCCCACCAAATTTAAACATAATAAAAATATAAATTAAATTAATTATAGCTATACATATTAACATGGATAACATTCAAAACCATAATGTTGACAGAAAAGAAAAAGTGAAGATAGATATTTGTGGTGTGATTTTTATGGATGTACATATCCAAAACATGGGAGGGTATTGTTAATAAATTCAGGAGAGTGGTTACTTATGGGAGTGGGGAGAGAGGGGAGATGGGATACAAAAGGCTATATAGACAGTGTCAGCTGTATCTGTAGTGTTTTATTAAAAAACAAATGTGACAAAATACTAAGATTTGACAAGTATGGTGGTGGGTACACAAATGTTCACTTTATTTTTCTCTACACTTTGTGCTAGTATATATTTCATAATTTGAAAGTGAAATAAAGAAGTGATAGTATCAAAAATTACAGATGGGCAACCACGTAAGTATAGCAAATGAAAGCATTAAAAGCAAATGTTTAATGTAGTGTTAGAATACAGAACTTGGCATCTTAAGACCTGGGTCTGAGTCTGCTTTCTCACTATGTGTGTGAGTTTGAACAAGTTACTTAGTTATTAGCTAACAATGTTAAGCCTCAGTTTTCTCTTTGTAAAATGCAATAAAGAGCTTTAATACAGGTTAAATGTGTGTTCCTCCCAGAGCATTGCCCAGCACATTATAGGTGTTCACACAATGTTAGCTGCTATTGCATTTGTGCTTTTAAATGGTATTAACAGACTTTGGTCAAGACGGCGGCAAGGTAAACACAGTTTGCCTCCTCACACAACCACATAAAAATTACAGCTAAAATATAGAACAACCATCACTCAGAACCATCAGAAATAAAGTTGAATGGAAGTCTGACTTTCCATCCAGACTGATAGGAGGGGCGGAGGCGCTGGAGATGCGGAACAGGTTCATTCCACATCCACCTATGGTAGATAAAAATTTGAGAGGGGTATCTCAGCTGTGAAGAGTCCCAGCCCCACACCAGGCCCCTCAGTCCAGGGTTCCAGTGTGAGGAAGATAAGTCCCCCTTACTTCTAGCTGCAAAAACTAGCAGGGATTGAGCCAATGGAAGAAACTTCTGGAGCCCCATGCAGTTCCTCTTAAAGAATTCACACACAGACTCACCCACTCAGACTCACTGCCCCTGAGCCCCAGCACCAGGGTAGCAGCTTGAAAAGCTCCAGTGGCATACAGGGAGAAACTGAAGTGTTTGCTATCAAGGTGAGAACTGGGGGACAGCTTTCTCCCAGACAGAAAGGTGGGCAGAAGCCATTGCCCCTTTTCTGAACTTTCCCCCTACAGAGTCACAGAGCTTGCAGGCTGGTGCCATATCTGAGACTCCATCAACCTGGTTAACACTGTTTGCCCTGTCCTGGAGATCCTCAGAGACTCGGTCCTGCCCAATTTATTAGCCCACCTAAGCTGCTTTTCCACAGGAATGTCTGGTCTTGGCTCATACTTCACTAGTTCCTAAACCTCTCAAACAAGCAATAGCCCACCTCGGTGACCCCCCAGCCCCTGTACCTCTTGCTAAGTTTCCCTAGGCCCAGCATAAACAGCAACCAGCCTAGCTTCAGAGTTTTGTTTTGCCTGGGAATCTCCAAGCCCAGCACAAGTAGCAGCCATTTCAGAATGCTTTACAGCTCAGGCAGGATGGCCCTGGGCAAAACACAGGTGTGGGCTGACCATTGCCTGCATCATCCAGAAAACCCCAGAACCTGTGTATCCAGCAGACAACTATAGACCACATCAGAACATCACCACCCTGCCCCTTGCACAGCTGAATCGCCACAGAGGGTGGAGGTTGGTGGTCAGTGGTCACAGCCAGTACTTGCAGTTCACTGGCCTGGGTAAATCCCTCCCACTGACCTACCAATAGCAGTCAAGGCTCAACTACAAAAGGAAGGTGTACTCAGACCATATGAAGGGTGCACACCAAGTACCCAGCTTAGGTGATAGGGGAGGCTATGCCACTGGACCTTATAGGACACATACTACATTAGGCCATGCTACCAAGACAGGTAGTCAAAGCAGCTCTACCTAATACATAAAAACAAACACAGGAAAGCTGACAAAACAAGGAGACAAAGAAATAGCCCAAATGAAAGAACAGATCAAAACTCCAGAAAAATAACTTAACAAAATGGAGATAAGCAATATATTATATGCAGAGTTCAAAACACTGGTTATAACGATGCTCAAGGAACTTAGTGAGGACCTCAAAAGCATGAAAAATATCCATTTAGAAATGAAGGTTACACTAATTAAAATAAAGAACAATTTACAGGGAAACAACAGTAGTGTGGATGAAGCTGAGGATCAAATCAATGATTTGAAACATAAGGAAGCAAAAAACAATCAATCAGAACAACAAGAAGAAAAAAGAATAAAAAAAAACAAGGATAGTGCAAGCAACTTCTGGCATTTTAACATTCACATCATAAGGGTGCCAGAAAGAGAAGAGAAAGAGCAACAAATTGGAACTCTATTTAAAAAAAAAAATGAAAGAAAAATTTCCTAATCTGATGAAGGAAATAGACATGGAAGTCCAGGAAGCACAGAGAGTCCCAAACAAGATGGATGCAAATAGGCCCATGCTAAGACACATCATAATAAAATGCTAAAGCTTAAAGATAAAGAGAGAATCTTAATAGCAGCAGAAGAAGTTAGTTACCTACAGGGGAATTCCCATAAAACTGTCAGCTTATGTCTCAAAAGAATCTTTGCAGGCCAGAAGGGATTGGCAAGTAATATTCAAAGTCATGAAAAGCAATGACCTACAGCCAAGATACTCTACCCAGCTGAGCTATCATTTAGAATCAAAGGGCAGATAAAAATCTTCCCAGAGAAGAAAAAACTGAACTAGTTCATCATCACCAAACCATTATTATATGAAGTGTTAAAAGGGCTTATTTAAGAAAAAGAACATCAAAACTGTGAACAATAAAACAGCAATAAATACATATCTATCAACAGTTGAATAAAAAAACAAACTAAGCAAACAAGAAGAATAGAGACAGGATCATGGATATAGAGAGCAGTTTCATTGTTGCCAGATGTGAGGAGGTTCTGGGGGAATGGGTGAAAAGGTGAGAGGATTAAGAAGTACAAATAGGTAGTTACAGAATAGCCATGGGTATGTAAATTACAGTGTACAGTATAGGAAATGGAATAGCCAAAGAACTTATACACAGGACCCATGGACTTGAACAATGGTGTGGGAATTGCCTGAGGGAGTAGGGGGTGCTGGGTGGAGGGGAGACCAAAGAGGGAAAATTGGGACAACTGTAATAGCATAATCAATAAAATATAATTTTCAAAAAACAGCATTTACTAACCCATACTGATTAGAATAAAAACATACTCAACAGAGCAATAAATTCAAATAAATAAAAAAAATATTTTATTGTAGGAATTGCAAGCTGCAATATCTGCAGAGGATGGGTAGCAATGGAAACAGTGCCAGTGGGCAGGGTGTGAGTAGTAATACCAATAGTAATTGGAACTCAGGTGAACAGCAGAGCATGTGTGATTGCCAGAGAAGGAACTCTTTACTCTCCATTTAGCGGTTGGACCAGCATTGTTTGATCTTCTTAGTTTTGAAGGAAAAAAACTTTTAAAAATAAAAAAATTAAAACACACACATTGAGGCCAGTTATAGCCAAAGACCAACCAACCGTTCCTGGGCCTCGCTTCAGTGGTTAAAATGTGTATGTGTATGCGCAAATCCCAAGCACAACGTACTTGCTCTTCACCTCCCTGTTTTCCCTGGAATCCAAGAGAGCAGCAGTCAGGCTGGTGGGATCTATGCCCCACCTTTCTGGAGTTGATGGTTGGTGGGTGCAGTCTGATGGTTATTGTTGTTCAAATTGTTGTCATCTCTGTTACATCTAAGAAAAGCTTGTTTTTCCTGTGATGTCACGTTAGGTAAGGACATTGAGAAGAGTGCATCTTGTTTATTTACCTACTTACTTATTGAGTTTTGAGAGAGAGAGAAAGGAAAAGAGAGAGAGAGAGAAAGAAACACCAATTTGTTGTTCCACTTATTTATGCACTCATTGATTGATTCTTGTATGTACCCTGATGGGATTGAACTGCAATCTTGGGGTATTGGAATGACACTCTAAGCAACTGAGCTACCTGGCCACAGCTGAGAAAGGTGTGTCTTAAAATGTTTCCACTGTCATTTAGTTCCTGTATTTCCATAATTTGTCAAAACCACAATCTACTAACAGCATCCAAAGAGAGTCTCCTAGAAAAGTAGCAGAGTATCCTAATTCAAGAGAATATAGTATTTCAAGAATGTGTATGAATACAGTTGAAAAGTCAAATTAAAAAAATTGACTTTTAATTTATTTGTCTTCGCCCAAGGACATTTTTTCATTGCTTTTAGAAAGAGAAAGCGAGAGAGAGAAAACCATGGATGAGAGAGAAGCATTGATTAGTTGCCTCCCATACACACCCAGACCGGGGATTGATCCTACAGCCTAGGTAGGTACCCTGACCAGGTATCGAACTTGCAACCTTTGGTTTTGGGACAAAGCTCTAAACAACCGATCCATACTGCCCAGCTCTTGACTTTTTATTTTAAACTAAATTTAGACTTACAGAAATGGAGTAGAAAGATTTTATGTATATTCCTTACTCAGTTTCCCCAGTGTAAACATCTCACATAATCTTAATACAATTACCAAAACAAAGAAATGTTGGTATAATATTATAAATTAAAGACTTTATATGAATGTCACCAACTTTTCCAAGAATATTCCTTTTCTATTTCAGGTCCTTTTCCAGGACTCTGCAGTGCATTTACTTGTTATTTCTCTCCAGTCTCTAGCAATCTATAAGAGTTCCCAGGTCTTTCCTGGTCTTTCATTACTGACAGTTTTGAAAAATTTTGATCGATTATTTTTTTGAAAGCCCCTCAGTTTCAGATTGTGTACAGAGAGAAGCACTGATGTGTGAGAGAAACAGCAATCAGTTGCCTCTTGCACACCCCCAACTGGACTGGTCCACAACCCAGGCATGTGCCCCAGTCTGGAATTGAACTGGTGAACCTTTCGCTCTCTGGGATGAAGCCCATCCCACTCAGTCTCACCAGTCAGGGCTGAGGTTCTGTATTTTTGACAAGAATACCATGGAGATGATGTTGTGTCCTTCTCAATACAAAGCATCAAGGGGTCAATCAGATGTAGATCTGATTATAGATCTACATCTATAGATCTATATAGATCTGTAATCTATAGATCTAGATCTCTGTATATCTATATCATTACTGTGATGCTTATCCTGATCACTTGGTTGAGGTGGTTTCTTCTGTTTCACTATTATAGATCTATCTTTCCCTTTGTGCTAAAATATATCTTGGGTGAGACATTTTGAATTTACGTAAATTCTGTTTTTCTGCAATAGGTATTACTGTGGTGTGTGCCTAGTGGTGATTTTTTTGTTATTCCTTTTTACTTCTACTTCCACATTTATTAATTGGAATTTCCTAAAAACATAGGTGTCCCTTCCCCCCATTCACTTAACCAATTATTTATATCGGTACAGATGCATGAATATTAAAAATACATTCCCATGGGTCTGTGGATCATAATGCAATACTATCATTATTTATTCTGTTGCTCTGGCCACTAGGAACTCTTTCAGGTTGGCTCCTGTGTTCTTGTGACACCCTTTTTTGAGCATTGTTTTCTGGCACCGCATAGTAGTCCAGGCTCATCTTGTATTTTCCTAGACTCAGCTTGGGTATCGGTTATTTCTGCAAGTTTCTCCTGCTATTTTTATTGGAGAATGGTATTTAGAAATAAAGATCAGGGTACTAGCTATTCTCATTGCTTCTAGATACTCTCAGCAGAGAGAACTAGAAAATAAACACATGTTAATCTACACATCCCAATGTGTATTTCTATACCTCCTGTACATAATTAAAAGCCCATGAGTTTGTGTTGATATGTCAGAAACCAGTCCAACCCCACAGTCTTCATTTTAGCATTTCCCTTTTCCTTAACAACTTTTTTCTCCACCAATGAGAAACCCAGTTCATGATCTACACTATATTTGTTTAATTCTAGCACACACAGAAGTGGTTTCAAGTTGACCTCTTCCTCTGCCAGCTCCCAAACACTTAGTATGTGGATCATCAGTTCAGTTGGTCTTATTTTTAGGTATGCAGTCAAGATATTGTTTCCTTCAGTTACGTAGGAGAGTTCTTTTCTTCCCCACCCCTGCAGAGTGCCTATATTACTCATATGTAATATAGTTCATTCCTTGGTGTTTGTATTCAGCTTTCTGTTTCTCCCCACACATTGTGGTTTTTGGTTCTGTTTATTGGTTTATTATCAGAAATAAAGCATAATCCCAAGTAAAGGTTTCCTCAAAATGATTAATATTTTAAACATTAAAATTAAATATGGCATATTGAATGACTGAACAGTATTTAAATAAAGCCAGAGATTTCTCTTTTTGGATAGAAAACATGAAATGTTACAATGAACTGAGAAATAAAATCAAGATAGTTCTAGAAAACAAATCTCAATATACACCTAAACTACAAAGAAATGGTGGATTAAATTTTATATGATTTACTAAATCTTTAAGGCAGTGATTTTCAAACTTTTTCCATCATGGCACACATAAACCAATTACTAAAATTCTTCAGAACACACAAAAAATATATCTTTTGCTGATCTGACAAAAAGCAGGTATAGTTTTGTTTCATTCACACCAGATGGCTATTGTTGTGTTTGCTGTTGTCATTTTTTAATTTGACAATGTAAGGGAAAAGGGGTCAGTGCCTCTGACTAAACAGTCAAGTATTGCATATTTGAAAATTTGGGAGGGCACACAGTTTGAAAATTGCTGTTCCAAGGCAAAGAATGCATACAGACTTTTAATCAAGTATCTAAGGCTGTATTAGAGATTGAAAAAGAACTGCACTTTAATGTGAAAAGTTATAGATCAAAGATGTAGCAAGCTGTACATCAGAAGTTCTGTGACAGATATGGAGAACAGAATAATGTCATTCCACTCCGCCCCCCTCAAAGATGTTCACAGGACCTATAAATATATTAAGTTACATGGCAGTGAGAAATTAAGATTGAAGGTAGATTTAAGGTTACTGATCACTTGATTTTTTAAAAAATATATTTTGTTGATTATGCTGTTACAGTTGTCCCATTTCTTCTCCCCTTGATTCCTCTCTGCCCTGCACCTACCCTCCCACCAGCATTCTACCTGATTTGTTCATGTCCATGGGTGGTACATATAAGTTCTTTGGCTTCTACATTTCCTATACTATTCTTAACACCCCCCTGCCTATTTTGTACCTACTATTTATGTTTCTTATTCCCTGTACCTTTTCCCCCATTCTCCCTTTCCCACCCCTGCTGATAACCCTCCATGTGATCTCCATTTCTATGATTCTGTTCCTGTACTAGTTGTTTGCTTAGCTTGTTTTTAGATTTGGTTGTTGATAGTTGTGAGCTTGTTGTCATTTTACTGTTCATAGTCTTGATCTTCTTTTTCTTAGATAAGTCCCTTTAACATTTCATATAATAAGGGCTTGGTGGTGATGAACTCCTTTAACTTGATCTTATCTGGGAAACATTTTATCTGCCCTTCCATTCTAAATAATAGCTTTGCTGGGTAGAGTAATCTTGGATGTAGGTCCTTGCCTTTCATGACTTGGAATACTTCTTTCCAACCCCTTTCTTGCCTGTAAAGTTTCTTTTGAAAAATCAGCTGACAGCCTAATGGGAACTCCTTTAAAGGTAACTGTCTCCTTTTCTCTTGTGACTTTTTGCTCTCCTTATCTTTAATCTTGAGTAATTTCATTATGATGTGCTTTGGTGTGTGCTTCCTTGGGTCCAAGTTCTTCGGGACTCTCTGAGTTTCCTGGACTTTCTGGAAATCTATTTCTTTTGTCACATTGCGGAAGTTCTCCTTCATTATTTTTTCAAATAAGTTTTCAATTTCTTGCTCTTCTTCTCCTGACACTCCTATGATTTAGATGTTTTAATGTATAAAGTTTTCCTTGAGGTTCCTAAGCCTCTCCTCATTTTTTTTTATTCCTTTTTCTTTATTCTGTTCTGGTTGAATACTTATTTCTTCCTTCTGGACCAAATTGTTGATTTGAGTCCCCATTTCCATCCCGTCACTGTTGGTTCCCTGTACATTTTCCTTTATTTCACTTTGCATACCCTTCACTTCTTCCTCTATTTTGCGACCATACTCAACCATTTCTGTGATCATTGTGATTACCAGTGTTTTGAACTGTGCATCTGATAGGTTGGCCATTTTGGCTTAGGTCTATTTTTGGAGCTTTGACCTATTCTTTCATTTGGGACTGATTTCTTTGTCTCTGTGCACCTGTTACATTACAAGGGACGGGGCCCTAAGTATTCACCAGGGTGGGGCAATCCACTTTGCTGCTGCGTTTTGGCATTATATTTGGGGGAGGGGTCCAAGAGGGAACAATGCCTCTTGCTTGGCTCTTGGCCAGCATTCAGTCACTTCCCCTGCTACCTACTAGCAAATGGGCCCTTCTGGTGCTAATTCCCAGATGGGTGCACTTGTGTACGTTCTAGGACCCTGTGGGTCTTTCCAATAAACTTTCCTGTGTGGCTAGAAGCTTCTCCCACTGCAGCAATCCCCATAGGCTTTTACAGCCAGAAGTTTTTGGAGCTTTCTTTTCCCACACGGAACCCTGGGTTGCATGGTCTATCTCGCTCCCCCGTTGTTCTTCCCGGTTTATCTGCACACAAATGTGGGACCACCATCCACCGCCCTGCCCATTGGGTTTGTCAGCTGCTGCTTTGCTGTGCGTCCTTTCCACCCCAGCTGTCCATCTCTTCCCCTCCTACCAGTCTGGATGAATGTTTCTTCTTTAATTCTTTGGTTGTCAGACTTCCATACAGTTCGATTTTCTGTCAGTTCTGGTTGTTTTTGTTTTTAAATTTGTTGTTGTCCTTCTTTTGGTTGTGTGAGGAGGCAAAATGTGTCTATCTACGCCTCCATCTTGGCCAGAAGTACTAATCACTTGATTTAAAATGGGGAGATTATTCTGGATTATCTGGTGGGACTGATGTACAGAACTGAGATAATAAGTTGTTTTTTTTAAGCCACTGTTTGTTAGTACAGCAATAGGAGACAAAAACAACCACCATTTGAATCTTAAAGGACTGTTCGACTTGGTTCCTGTCTAGCTTACTTTCTTATCTTTTCCTTTTGGTCTGTGCTCCAGACAGCCCACTCTTAGTCATATTATCCTACTTGGTTGTAGGTGTTCATTGGGTGGGGGCTGGGGTGGCTGAGAGGGTGTTACATGAAACTTTACTGTTTCTAGGGTCCCTCATCAACCTTCTACCTTGTTCCCATTTCTTCCCTTCGCCTCACCATTCCCATATAGGAAATCAGTCATTTTAATTTCTGGTTTATTCTTGTATTTCTTTTGCACAAATGAGCAGATATATATGTGTATTTCCTTATACCTTCTTTTTACTCAAAGCGTAGTATTTTGCCTTTAAGCAAAGCTTTTCAAAGTCCAGTGATTTAGCACAATAAATCTACGTATTGAGCGAACGCTGTTCTGCTTAAATACTAAGGGCCATGTGAAATGAATTAAAGCTTAGACGTGAGGGAACTGAAATAGCATAGTTAGCTTTCAGGAAATTCAAATCCGTATCTGCAGTTATGCTATATACACAGTAGATCCTTATGACAGATCCCGGTAATTGAGTTCATTAACTTTAGTAAATATAGGTAGCACGAGGCTCAACTATGGAGTTGACACAGACAAATCAATTATTCCCTTTTCAGAGGTTCATTGGGTGACAAGTCTGAGTTCCCAAGTCCCTGAATCCTAAAGCCCTCACTTAAACGTCTTGTCGAACTATGTCACAGAATCGCCGGCTTGGTCTCTGAGCCTAAAGGGGAGCCCAAAACTATTGTATGAGTGCTCTATACAGCAGGCACTTCCCCGACGACGTACAACTCTGCCCAAAAGGAGCCAGAAACAAAGCAAAGTATCGCACCCGAACCTGTCCTTTCCCTCAAGAGGATCTTCTCAGTGTTTGGTAAACCCTAACACACTAAGCACAACCACACTCCCATCTCCTGCCTGCGGGAACCGATATTCCCAGGATCCAGGGCCGTTTCGATTGACGTTACTTCCGGGAAAAGTAACCTTTCTTCGGCGGTTGCTGGCCCGCAGAAGTCTCGCGACATTTGCTCCCGCGAGATCTGCTTGCTCACTCTAGCGGTGACATCCTCCTCCTCCTCCCCGCCGCCTTTCGGCAATCTTCGCCAGGCCCAGCCCCGACCAATCTGCACTCTGATGGCATGGATCAGGGTCTCCCCCCCGAACCCCGGTCGACGCGGGGCGTCAGGCGACAGCGGCGGGGTGCGAGCTGCTCGTGGCCGACGGCAGCGGCACTGCGGGAGGCCACGGGCGGGCGAGGAGCAGTGAGCGTGGGGCGGGGCAGGGGTAGGCCAACTGAGTAGCGGCTCGATTGTTCTGGCCTGGCTATGGCGCCTCTCCTCCCCCCCGCCATGGCTCCCCGTGTCCCTGCTCCGCTCCTCTCAGTGAGTGAAAGTGGCCGCCGCCGCCGCCGGCCCAGCGCCCGCAGCCGCCTCAGCACCGCCGCCATCTTGGGGTCCCAGGAGCCGCCGAGGGAGCGGGCTAGGAGCGTCCACGCTCAACGCAGTCACCGTCCTACGGTCTCAGCAAGCGAACTGCGGCTCCACCGTCGGCGGGGCGACCCCCCCCTCCGGACCCCGCCCGCACCCCGCCCCCCCTCCGCCGCCGCCGCGGCGGCGGGGCCCGGCGGCCCGAGGTGAGGCGACTAGACGTGGGCGGGTGAACGGAGTAGGGGTCGGGTAGGCCCCGTTGCGCCCCTCTCTGCGGGCGACAACTGGGCCGCGTCTTAAAGGGGCCGTCGCCCCCGGCCCTTGGATTTGTTAGGGTTAGTGGGGAGGATGGGTGTGAACACTCTCCGCAGGGTTGGGACCTCCGGGACCTGGGCCTTTCTATACACCTTTCATATCTCTGGAGACCAAGGGTCACACGGTGACCTCAGTCAGCCGAGGAAGCCCGTGGGGCGACCACACGTGGGGAATGTGTTAGACCAGGTGCACGTGGGACCTGGTGGGGCGGTGTCGGGCTAACACGTGTGTGGGTTTGGGGGTGGGGTGGGGCAGGGCGGGGGCTGCTTGGGCTCTAGTGGGAACCCTGTGAGAGTTACACTTATCCTTTAAACCATTTGAGATCTAGGGGCTTGATTGTGTGTCAATTTATGGGGAGCAAGTTGGGATAGGGGTCTGTGGTGCATGTTGCTTGTTGGTATTGGTTGGGGGCAGCTTCACACGTGCGCAGATTTAGGAGTGTGTAGGTGACACTCCTGGCCTCTTTGGCTTTGGTAGGGCGTCTAGGCAAGTGTCATCCTATTTGACATTCCTTCTTGAGCTTGCTGGTGGAAACTACTACTTCCGTGATCACTGAGGGTAGAAGCCCCCTACAGTTTGGGAGTGATAGAGCCTAAGAAGGCACTCACTGTTTTAGTTAGCAGCCAACTGTGCGGAATTCTTTGATTTCATACACTCATACACGGTTTGGTTTCGTGTTCCTGTGCTTGTTGGAGAGGGAATAAAGGGGCTGACCTCGCTAACATCACTGGTAACCATCTTACTTTTCCCAACCAGTGACTTTCCTGATTTCTTTTCCTAAGGAAGTTTTCGTTGTCATTTACTAGGGCGGCTTTTAATTCATTTTTTAAAGTAACAGCTTTATTGATGTATAATTTGCATACCAGAAAAACTCACCCTTTTAAAAAGTGTACAATTCTGTGAGTGTACTTCTAGAGTTGTATGGCTATCACCACTATCAAATACATCACACCAAAAAGAGACCCCTTAAGCGGTCACTCCCCATTCCTCCTCACCATAGCCACTAGCAACTAATCTATTTTCTGCCTTTGTAGATTTGCTTATTTTGGATTTTTTGTATAAATGGCATCACAGGTGTACTTTTCTGACTGGCTTCTTTCACTTAACGTGTTTTTAAGGTTCATCTATGTTGTAGAATTTTGTTCCTTTTTATTGCCAAATAATATTCCATTCAGATTGTATTTTATGTTTGAAGTTACAAGCTTTACATATACAATGACAGTTTGAGATTATTATATATGGTAAAAGTTGGATGCCTATTAGATTCTAAAATGAATTTATGTTTTTAAGGATTAAATTTCATTATTTTAGTTTACTGTTCTTTTTTCCTATATTTTTGTTTCAAAAGAATCTAAACCAATTTTTAAAGATCTATGTGTTAGGAAATAACTGTTAACAGCACATATGTGATTAGAAAAGTTTATGACTAATAAAAACATTTTGAATATGTCAAGGTGCAAATGTGATTGTCTTAAGTAATCATAAACTATGGTGTTACAGTTTCACTTTATGGAAGTTTGTCATCGAATTACTGAGGGAAGGTGTAACAGCTTTTGACTGGTGTTACACATGTAGACATAGGGTAAGGAAAGGAATGCTAGACATCTCTCCTGCCCACAAGAAGGTTAAAACTGGCTTAGGTGTTTAACATGCCAACACACAAGTTCACACAAAACAAATGCTGGGATGCAGTGAATTTTAGAGCTGGCAGAATGAAATAGAGTTAATAGGAAACTGAGTTTATGTAGGAAAATAAGTGAAATTGATGACAAGTTTTAAAGTTGCATCTTAAGTAAAAGACTTTTGATGTGATAGGCTGTATTGTGCAGAGGATGAGAAGAGGATAGTCGCTAGTGCTTACTTAAATCTTTTGGGCACTAATCCCAATCTTGAAGGCTTGGTCTCACCTTCTGATACCATTACCTCAGGGGCAGGATTTCAACTGGTGAATTTGCAGGGGACACAAACATTCAGACCATGCCTCTACATTAAGTCTGAAATTCACTTAGAGAAGCATTGAATTCACTTGCTAATGATGATACAGCAGGTTTACTTAGGATGAAAAGTTAGTCACAAAGAAGCCAGATACCTGTGTTTAATAAGTACATAAGAGATTTTCATATTATTAGGTCAGAAGTAGGAAATCAGTAATAGTAAATATAGTTAACAACCTAAGTATAAAAAAATAACTGGGACTAAGTGTTATCCATATTTTGAATGGATTAAACGATAGTGAGTAAACTGTATGACCTGCCTTTGTAAACTTTCACTACCAGGGATTGACAGCCTGTGTGATGGTCTCTAGAGCAAGCAGGGTTCTTATATATATATTTTTTTATGTGAACTGGACACCTTTGCAGGCTAAAAAAGCATGTGAACCTCTTCTCAGAATATGACTGACTTATTTATTTATTTGCTTAGAGCGAAATTTATTATCTTAACATTTGTGGAGGACAGAAGTCTGAAATGAGTGTCTAGGCTGAAGTCAAGGTGTTGGCAGGGCTGTGTTCCTTCTGAGGACTCTAGGATCTTATCTTTGGCTTTTCCAGTGGCCCACTTTCCTCATCTTCAAAGCCAGCCACGTTGTATCTCTGACTTTCTTTCACGTAGTCATTTTCCCCCCAGTCCCTTTTTAAGGACTTCTTTGATAATAATGGGCTCACCTTGGGTTGTTACAACAAAATACCGTGGACTGGAGTGCCTTGCAGATGGCTGTTTTCTTGCTATGTCTTCACGTGGTAGAGAGAATAATGACTTTTAAATGTATAGATTTAAATATTTGAATTATCAAATATTTAAATTTATGATGTAAGAAATTTGCTTTTGTTGTTGAATTAAATAACAACTAGTGATAGTCCTGGTAGTACTGCTGTGGTGTGCTGCATACATTGAGAGTTGAAGGAAATGCTAATTTCAGTTATAGGTTAGTGAAAAGGATATACATTTTTTCCATCCAAGTTCATGGATCCATAGTTTAAGACTCACAGTTTTAGAGCCTAAACCTAAAAGAGGTATGGCACGCATAATATAGTAGTTTCATATGGGGCAAACCAGTGGTTTCCTTAACAAGAAGTAAGGCCATTGACTCTTAAATTTGTGTTCAGAAGAACATGAACATGACCTTTTATAAGAAAATAAAACAATAGTTTAAGGAAAAACCTGGTAGTATAATGGAAAGACATTGGTTTGGGAGATAAAAAGGCTTGAGTTTGAATCTTGATTTACTGCTGGGTAAGTTACTTAACTTTTTTTGTTTCAGTTTTCCTTATCTGTAAAATGGGGATAATAATTTTAACTTCTGAGATTAAATAACATATTAACTATAAAACAGCATGCTGATGAATGTTAGTTCACTTTCATCTTTGAAGAAATGAATATCCCAAAGGCTGTGATACACCTTTAGTTTTGATTTAGAAGAGGGTGAACTGTTCTGTAGTAGGAAGGAACATGTATGGCATGTAGGGGTTTTCTCAGGGTATTCAAAGTAGAGTTCACTTTTTGGTATTGGTACTAAAACTATTCTTATTTTTTTTAAAAGAACCAATAAAGTGCCTCTGAGTTTGCATGTGACAACTAGCTTTTCTGGGTAAGTAGCTAAGTAAGATAAACTGTGGGTAAATCTCACACCTTTGTGCATGAACAGAAAAATGGCTAGTGACCATCAGTACAGTAAAAATAATGCTAGGCTAAGAGGTTAGTTTATCCCTGAGAATGCTGTCTTGATGTTACCAGAAAGGCCAAAAAATTGTTAGTCATTCCCAAGAGAGTTACACAAAATAAAACTAAAAAATGGACTGCATTATCTTGGTATGAAACTACAATACATCTACTCTTAGACTATTGGATGGATTCTAATTATTGTACCTCAAGAGCAAATTAAGCAGGAGGGAAGTTTCCAGAAAATGGCAGTATGAACAATGAAGCAATGGTGAGGTTTTTGTATGAAGATAAAGAAATTAGATTCTACAATGGAATGATGAAGACTGAGATGGACTACGATTAAATTGTAATCAACTTGGAAAAACATGAATAATGATCCTGGAAAATTAGAAGTAGCTTGAAAGATGAATTATAGGTTGACAGGGCTTGAATAATGAGTGGTTTGTTTATGAAACTTACAGCACAAAAGGTGGTTAAAGCTCAAGAACAGCCAGGCAGAGTTTAAGGATTACAAAGCCAGACTTCTGTGATTTGGTCCTAGTTCGTTCCATGTCAACAAACATTTAAGGATACTTCTATCTAATGGTTTATGAAACTCCTTGTTCTGCTCATTCACTCACTAAATATTTTTTGAACATCTAGTGAATGTTTTTTGATCTTCCCAATAACCATTTGTTGAACATCTGTTGTACTCAAGGGATTGTGGTAGATTCTAAGGGTGTACAGTGAATTAATAAAGCTATAGCTATATGTATGGGGAGTACAGAGGGGCTCAGCAAAGATAAACACAGAGTTATGCAGAGAATTATAAACCTAAATGTTTCTCTGAGGTGCTGATACGAATTACTAATACTAAAGGTCTTTTTTTTTTTTTTTTAACTACATCAAGACATAACAAAGGCCCTAATCTGCCTTGTTAACAGAATCATTGTTATCCACTGGGAGTGTAGATAGCTCAACCCCTTCTAGACCCTAGAGTTAGATGACCTGGGTTTGAATTTTGGCACTTCATCTTAACTCAGTGGCCTCTGGAAAGCTATTTAAGCCTCAATTCCTTTATCCATTAAATTCTGATAATAGTATGTACTTTATAGAGAGTAATTGTAAGAAAGCAAGGAGTATGTAGAAGTACTTGAGGGATACCTGGCACATAGTGCTCTCAACAAGTGTTAGCTATAATTATAGAAGCCATT
Organism: Tonatia bakeri; assembly: GCA_004024845.1. Taxonomy (NCBI): domain Eukaryota; kingdom Metazoa; phylum Chordata; class Mammalia; order Chiroptera; family Phyllostomidae; genus Tonatia; species Tonatia bakeri. The sequence continues at coordinate 64,572 of PVIA01007822.1, forward strand.
TTCTTTTGACAGTTTAATCTAGAGTTTTTATTTATAGTTTAATCTAGAGTTTTATAAAGTATGAAAATCAGAACCTTTTTATTATGAATAGGAAATATCTCAAATCTTAGGGCAGAGAAAAAAGTCATCAATAAAGGAAATAGTTATTATGTATTAGCCTTTGGGTTTATAAATGAATACCAGTAGATGTTAACAGAAATATATTTTTTAAAGATTTTATTTATTTATTTTTAGACAGCAGGGAAGGAAGGGAGGAAGTGAGGGAGAAAAACATCAATGTGTGGTTGCCTCTTGTGCACCCCCTACTGGGAACCTGGCCCTCAACCCAGTCATGTGCCCTGACTAGGAATCGAACTGGGGACCCTTTGGTTTGCAGGCTGGTGCTCAACCCACTAAGCCACACCAGTCAAAACCAGAAATGTTTTTCTACTTAAGATTATAACTTAAAGAGGTGGTGTTTTGCAACATAGAACTTTTTAGTTAAGGCTCTGAAATATTTCTGCCCAGGATGTCATTCTAATGTTTTTAACAGTTTTCCCTTTTACAAACTATTTCTTAGAATATAATGGTATTGCAGGGTTTGTGAAGGTTTTTCCATAAAAGGTCAAATTAATAGATCTTAGGCTTTGCTGCTAATGTCTCCTCTATTGCAGCTACTTAATTCTGCTGTCTAATGTGAAAGCAGCCATAGTTAATATGTAAATGAATGGGGTTGCATTTCAATACAACTTTATTTATGGGCACTGAAATTATAGTTTTATATGTTTCCTGTGTCATGAAATGAGGTTTCCCCCCCAATTATTTAAAAATGTAAAAACTATTCTTACCTGTCAGGGTTTACAAAAACAGGCAGTGAGCTGGATTTGACATGCAGGCCATAGTATTCTGACTCCTACTCTAGAGTCTTGGCTCTACAACTCCCTGGCTAGGTGATTTTGTGCAAGTTAATTTTAAGCCTCAATTCCATCATTTAAATGGGGGATAGTAATGGTATCTATTTTATATAGAGAGTTATTAGAAATAAATGAGACAATCTATCTGAAGTGCTAGGCACCATCCCTTACACAAACTAAGTGTTTAGTAAATGCTATATAGTAGTATCATCTATTTGAATCCCCCTTCATTTTACCATGAGGCTGTTGGGACCCTGAGAGGATAAGATAGCTATTTCTAAAGTCTATCTGTGGCTTTTAAGTCGCATTAACTCACAGCTGTTTACTTTAGCTTCTCTTTCCATCCAAACATGCTGCTTTCATAGAGGATTTAATTCCGTTAAAATGCCATACCATTTAGTCCAGTTAAAATACTGCTTGATAAAACTGTTTATTGGATGCCATAATGGTGGATACGTTATGCATTCATCAAAATCCATAGGGCTTTACAGCACAAAGAGTAAACTTTAAAGTTTGCAAATCAAGCAAAAATCATTTAGGAGGTCAAGAATCTCAGGAAGGAATGCATGTAGTAGTGATGTATGCAACAGTCTTACAGGGGAAGAGGGTAGCGGTGACTTAAGTAACCTGGGAAATGAGTGGAATCTAAGACTAAAAAGCACTACACATAAGCACTGTCTAATTGATGAAGTTGTGTCCCATAGTGGTACAAGTTAATTCTGGTACTCATGTATATGTATACTGCAATTGAATAATTAAGTAAATGGCTGGTGGGAGACAGGCTTCTCACTGTTAGGGGGGAATTTACAGATAAGCAAGGGGAGGAGGCTAGATGGTCCAGGTGGTTGTGGATTAGAGTTGGAGACATGAGTATGAACCCATGTGTAGCTTAATAGAGATATAGAACGTTACATACTGAAATATTTATAGATATGTGTACACACTAGAGTTTATATACAGATATTTCAGTGCTCTCGTCAGCTGAAAAAAATTAAAAAGAAACCCTGGAGCACACCTAGTACCAGTTTTTAGTTTCTGATATCATTGTCCAATAAAAGGAACTAGAGCTCCTTGGAGAACTGGCTGATTCTAGGACTGGGGTAAGAAATATACAAGATAAACCCGGAGCATCTTATAGTGCCAGAAAGTAAGGAGGTGCTCCAAACACCACCGCCACCACAACCAGAACCCCACTTTGATTGAGGATATGTCAGAGGAGCACAGGAGCCAATTGAAAGAGCTCCCAATGGCCGAAAATGGAACAGTTTGAGCAGCAGAATAAACAAAGCAGCACTGGATCACAACCCATAATATGAAATCAATATTTAGAGTTGATATTGACCTAAATTAATGATTCAATAAATTAATATACTGCTTGAAACTCTCCATTAGCATGATTTTGTGCCTTAGGAGCCTCTGGTTTACTGGAGGTCCTTTAAACAATATTGGAGTGATTACAGTATTTTTCGGACTCTAAGATGCATTTCTCTTCCCCGCAAGTTTGGGAGGAAAGGGGGTGCATCTTATAGTCTGAATGTAGCTTACCTGGCTCGCTGTGGGGGGCGGGCTGGTGGAGTGGGGTCACAGGAGGCAGGAACAGGGTGGTGGTTCATTTTCCTTCCAAATGGGGGGTGGGGCAGGGGAGGGTGCGTCTTGTAGTCCAAAAAAATACGGATGAGTCTGTGGGACTTTCAAGTTCGACTTTTTGGATTCCAGTCCTGGCTCTGCCACTTCCGGCTCTGTGACCTTGGACGGGTTACTTAAGCTCTCTGCCTGTCAAACGGAGTAGCTGCCTTGTTCAAACTGATTCTGCAGACTCTATAGTGAAGAGAATAATGTATATTTGGTATTAATAAAAATCATACATATTTGGTGTTAATAAAATCATCACACACCTAAGTGAGTGAAATATTCAATGATTGAAAAGCGGTATTCATTTAATGTACAATTCAACTCATGCTTATTTATAGATGGTGTGTCCCTATAATTACCTGAACTATGATTTTTTGGACTTCTTTTAGAGAACACAGTTATATATAACTTCTTTGTTACCACCTGCACCACTTAGTGTCTTCATTCTCAAAATGAAAACTGACTTTTAGTATATATAAAAGTGGGTTTTGGAATATTGGTTATGGATGCCTCTTAACTTTTTATTCTTTTTTTATTTTAAGGATTTTATTTATTTTTTGAAAGAGGAGAAGGGAGGGAGAAAGAGGAGAGGAACATCAGTGTGTGGTTGCCTCTCTTGCACCCCCTAATGAGACCTACCCTGCAACCCAGGCATGTGTCCTGACCAGGAATCGAACCAGCGACCCTTTGGTTTGCAGGCCAGCACGCAATCCACTGAGCCACACCAGCCAGAACAACTTTTTATTCTTAATAACCTTTCAACATCACTTATGTAATAATGGAGTATTAACTATACGTAACTGATAACTAAAATTTCCCAGCACTTTGTGTGGATCTTTATTTTTCACAGGTAACTATCAAGTAAGCTAATGTTATCTTACCTTTGCTGAGGAATGAACTGAATTGTCCAAGAATTTCTGGCCTGAGAATTCAGTCCTTTATCTCTTCTCAGGAGCATTTTTTTTTCTTAGCTATCTCATTCCCTGAAAAAGGTAAGTATTTTCATGAAACTAGCAGTGAAAGTTGTTGAAATCACTGATTCTTTCATAAGAGGGATTTTTAGTTTTGTTCTTAAATGTTTAATTTGATTAATTGTTACTAATTCAGATTGGGTGCTTTTCACCGAAAGATTTATGAAATACATAGCTTAGGAACCTCTAGCAGCCTAATTAAATTTTTTTTTTTTTAAATTACCATGTGAAAGGTCCACCAGTGACCTCAGGAAACATTTTTTTTTTCCTTTTGGGTATTTTGATTTAATAATATTTAGACTCTAAATGCCTAATAAGTAGGAATTAAACTTGTTTGACCAAATCCTCTCTGTGGTGTATTCAGAACTCTCTGGAGGCAGAGTTGTACTAGTAAGGCTATTTTATTCTGATGTTTTTTTTGTTCCCTATCTTGGTAAAGATATTCTTCTAGGAAGTTGAAATGATTCTTTCCTAGAAGAAAGCAAATGCATTGTAACTGATTTTTTTAACCTTAATAACATATTTCTTTTGGTATAATAATTCCTATTTCATTAAGAATGAAAAGTAGGGAGGAGAAAATGCATAAGCATTTTTTTTCATTCTCACAATGTACCTATGAGATGAGCCAAAATATTTTCTCTTTGCCAATTTAGAAATTTGCGAAAGGGCCATCCTTTTTAAATCAATTCTTCATTCTATTTAAATGCAAGTGTTATTTTTCCTCTGGAGCTTTATGCTTTGGATAAATTCTAGGTTTGTTAATTTGCTAGACTGTTTCTGTGCTCTTGTGATCCCTTTGGTTGAGTGGATTCTTTCTTGCCCCAACTTGAGGACTCTGTCAGCCTCAGCTCCTTGAGGGGAAGATCTTTTTCTCCTTGTATTTAATTCAGTGTCTAGTATATAGTAGTCTCTCAGTAAATATTCAGTGGTCTGAATGGAATGTTTGGTTTAACAAAAGTATTTGAAAAGTGTGATTTACTTACCTTGTATTTGCCATATGTAGGGTGACCAAAAATTTATTGTTCAAATGTGGATACTTTTGAAAGCGAAAGGAGAGTGACTATTAGTAATTATTGCTTAGGACAACAGGCATAAGCTTGAACTGTGTTGGGCAAACCCATCTAAGAGCTATGGTCTCCCTAATTATGATGCTTCTTTAGTTTTGTTATATCATAGGAGAGTCTGGTGGTGAAGAATTGGGACTTTGTTAGTGGATATATTCAGTAGATCTGAGTTCTGAGTTTAGCTTGGGCAAATTATTGAACTTAACTAAAATGAGAATAAGATTTGAATTATCATGAGGATTAAATGAGCTCGTATTATTAAAGCACCTACCTGGGACAGAAAAGCCCTTCACTCTAGTGTTGCTCTTATTCAGTGTTAGGCCCCTTGTCCTCTCCTCCCGTCATGCCATAGCTAGAGTTTTTACTTTCAACTGAGGCTGGCTTTGACAGCTTTTATTATGGTTCAGATTAATTGAAACATTTCAGGGAGTGCAGAAATTTGTTTTAGCTCAGCTGTTGAGCTTGTTTTTTGTTAAAGCTGTATAATTTATGGTGGGCAGAAATGAATGCCCTATCAAACCTAATTACTTTTCTCAAAATATTCATGAAAAACATTTTCTTCCAATTATTTTTTTTTCAGAATGGCTAAAAGATATTTTAATAGTTTAGATTTAGCAAAATAATGAAGTCACTGGTAATGAAGTCAACTAAATGGAATGATGCAAATAAATTTTATTGGTTATGAAAAAACTGATTTAAGTAGAATATCATTAAGTTTCTTATCAGTATTTAACTATCAGAATTATGTATTCTCTTCTAGTACTTGAATTATTTTTCCCTTGTATTTTTGATATTTTGCTAATTTAATCTATTTTAATTATTTGTAGTTTTTAAAGAAAGGAAACTAAAGAAAAGCAATTTTTGTTTACTTTGTATGTTAGTACAGACATCCGAATTGTGAACCAAAGGGGAAGTATTCTGGTACTAAGACTTCCAAGTACTTCTGGTATTGCATATGATTCTTGTTATATAGATAATAAGGTAATGCAGAAAGACCTAGGGGTAAAGAACAGTGGGAATGATACAGATCCAACTAAGAAATATGGGGATTATTTGCCCATTAGGTATACAATAAGTTGTTGCCTCCTTAAAATATTGGAGAGTCGCCCTGGCCAGGTTTCTCAGTTGGTTAGAGTGTTGTCTGGTACAGCACAAGGTTGCGGGTTCCATCCCTGTTGGGGCACATATGGGAGGCAGCCAATCGATGTTTCTCACGTTGATGTTTTTCTCTCTCTGCCTTCCTCTCTCTAAAAAATTAATAAACATATCCTTGGATGAGGATAAAAAATAAAATGGGGATCAGATTATCTGGATTCTAATCCACATTTCCTGTTATGTTTTGTGACCTTGGGAAAGTTACTTTGTGAGTTTGTGCTTTCTTATTTGTAAGTGGGATAATAATGGTAACAGTCTCTAAACAGAAAATTATTGGGTGGGTTCTGTGTGCTGAAAGTATTATACTATTGCTAGAATTTTGTGAGAACCTTTTATAAGATTTAAATTTGTAACATGTTGCAAATATTTTCTCAATTTATTATTTACTATTGTTTTTTTCTGTGCAGAAATACATTAACATGTTTATTGAGATATAATTCTCAGTGTATAAAATTCACCCATGTAAATTGTATATGGTTTTAGTATATTCATTGGTTTTAGCTTACTGTATTCAGAGTTGCAACAGTCATCACAGTCTGAGTTTAGAACATTTTCATCAGCCCCCAAAGAAACCACACTACCCATTAGCAGTTGCTCATTCCCTCCCTCCCCACAATGCAACCACTAATCTATTTTCTGTTTCTATGGAGTTGCCTTTTCTGCATGGTTCATAGAAATGGAATTATACAATATGAAGTCTTTGCTGACTGGCGTATTTGTTTAGCATAATGTTTTCATGGTTCATCCATGTTTTAACATCTGTCAGTACTCCATCCCTTTCTGTTGCCAAATAATATTCATTATATGGGTATACCACATTTTATTTATCCATTCATCAGCTTATGGGCATTTGTGTTGGTTTTACCTTTTGGCTGTTGTGGATACTGCTATAAAGATTCATGTCTAAGTTTTTTTGTGAACATACATTTTCAGTTCTCCTGGGTATACCTAGAAGTGAAATTGCTGGGTAATATGGTGACTCTATGTTTAACCTTTTGAGAAACTGCCAAACATTTACAAAATGGTTGTACCATTTTACATTCCCACCAGCAGTAGTATTAATATGAAGGTTCCATTTTCTCCACATCCTTGTCAACACTTGTTACTACCAATCTTTTTTACTGTAATAATCCTAGTGGGTGATAACAGTATCTCATTGTGGTTTTGATTTGTATGTCCCTGATGGCTAATGATGTTTTTAAAGCATCGTTTCATTGGTATATGTTGTTTGGAGAAAAGTCTCTTCACATTCTTTGCACATTTTTTTTTTTTAGTTTTATTTTTTTTTAATTTTTTTAATTCTTTATTTTATTGATTATGCAACTACCGTTGGCCCATTTTCCCCCCTCACTCCCCACCACCCTGCCCATCCCCTCCCACCCTCTTTGCACATTTTAAAATTGGCTTACTACTCTTTTTATTATTGTTTTGTTAAGAGTTTTCAAAACTGTATTCTGGTTATCAGTCCCATTTCAGACATATGATTTGCAAATAGTTTCTCCTATTTATGGGTTTTCAATTCTTGATATCGTTTATAGCCCTAAAGTAAATTTGGATGACATCCAGTTTATCTGGTTTTTGTTGTTCTTGTTGCTGTTGGTGTATCTAAGAAACCATTATCTCAACCAGGGTCATGAAGATTTAATCCTGTGTTTTCTTCTAAGAGTAATAAGTCTTAAATTTAAGTCTGTAATCTCTTCTGAGTTAATTTTTGTGTATAGTGTAAGGAAGAGGTTGAACTTCACTTTTTTGCATATGACAATCTAGTTGTCACGGTATCATTTGTTAAAAAGTCTTTTCTTTCCCTCATTGAATTATTTTGACACCCTTGTTGGAAATCATTTGACTCTAAATGTGTTTATTTCTGGACTCCAAATTCTGTTTCATTCATTGATCTATAATGTCTTCCCTTATGTCAGTATCACACATCTTAAATGGTCATTATGAGCCTTTCAAGTTCTTTTTTAACTTTCAAGACTGTTGGTTATCCTAGGTCCCTTGCATTTCCATATGAATTTTAGGCCAGCTTGTCTATTTCTGCAAACAAACAAACAAATAAATATATAAAGCCAGCTTGGATTTTGATATTGACTTATGAACCATAGGAGATCTTTTATTTAGTTACTTATTTTCTTTCAACAGTGTCTCAATTTCAATATATATGTTTTTTATTAAATTTATACCCAAGTACTTTGTCTTTTTGATGCTATTATTAATTGAATTGTTTCTTAAGTATATTTTATTGATTATGCTGTTACAGTTGTCTCATTTTTTTCTCCCCTTTATGCCCCTTCCTCTTGCATTCTCCTGCTCTTAGTTCATGTCCATGGGTGGTATATATAAGTTTTTTGGCTTCTCCATTTCCTATACTATTCTTAACCTCCCCCTATTTTGTGCCTACCAATTATGCTTCTTATACCCTGTACCTTTTTCCCTCATTCTCTTCCCACCCCCTCCCCACTAATAACCCTCCATGTGATCTCCATTTCTGTGATTCTGTTCCTGTTTAGTTCTCTGCTTAGTTTTTGTTTCTTAGGTTCAGTTGTTGATAGTTGTGAGTTTGTTGTCATTTTACTGTTCATAGTATTGATCCTTTTATTTTCAAAAATTTAATTTATTTTTAGACAGAGAAGGAGGAAAAACATCAATGTGTGGTTGCCTCTTGCCTGCCCCCTACTGGGGACCTGGACTGCAACCTAGGCATGGGCCTTGACTGGGAATCGAACTGGTGACCCTTAGGTTCTCAGAACTACACTCAGTCCACTGAGGCACACCAGCCAGGGCTGATCTTTTTCTTAGATAAATCCCTTTAACATTTCATATAATAAGGGCTTGGTGATGATGAACTCCTTTAACTTGACCTTATCTAGGAAGCACCTTATCTGCCCTTCCATTCTAAATGATAGCTTTGCTGGATAGAGTAATCTTGGCTGTAGGTCCTTGCCTTTCATGACTGTCAATATTTCTTTCTAGCCCCTTCTTGCCTCTTAAGGTTTCTTTTGAGAAGTCAGCTGATAGTCTTATGTGGATTCCTTTGTAGGTAACTCTCTGCTTTTCTCTTGCTGCTTTTAAGATTCTCTCTTTATCTTTAATTTTGGGTAATGTAATTGTGGTGTGCCTTGGAGTGCCATGGTGTAATTAAGATTCTCGTTGGATCCAACTTCTTTGGGACACTGAACTCCCTGGACTTGGATGTCTAGTTCCTTCACCAGATTGGGGAAGTTCTCCTTCATTATTTTTTCAAATAAGCTTTCCATTTCTTGGTCTTCCTCTTCTCCTTCTGACATTCATATGATTCGGATGTTGGAACATTTAAAGTTGTCCTAGAGAGGTTCCTAAGCCTCTCCTCATTTTTTTGAATTCTCTTTCTTTGTTCTGTTCTGGTTGAAAGTTTATTTCTTCCTTCCCTTCCAAGTCTTTGGTTTGAGTCCCAGTTTTCTCCCCTTCACTGTCAGCTTCCTTATATTTTTCTTTATTTCACTTTGCATAGCCTTCACTTCTTTCTCTATTTTGCGTCTGTACTCAATCATTTCTGTGAGCTTCCTAATTGCCAGTGTTTTGAACTCTGCATCTGATCGGTTGGCTATCTCCTTGTCACTTAGTTCTTTGTCTGCAGTTTGTACTTGTTCTTTCATTTGGGCCATGTTTCTTTGTCTTGGCACACTTGTTACGTTGTAAGTGGCAGAGCAACCCACTTGGCTTTATTGTGGTGCTGTATGTGGTAGAGGGGTCAGAGAGGGAACAATACTGCTTGCTTGGCCCTTGCCCCACTTTTAGTCACTTACCTCACTTCCCACTAGTGGGTTGTGCCCTTTCAGGTGCTTATTCCCTGGTGGGTGGGCTTGTGTATATTCTAGGATCTCCTGGGTACCTCCAGTGAACTCTCCTATGAAACTAGGAGTTTCTTCCACTGCTGCAACCCCCACACGTTTTTACAGCTAGAGGTTTTCAGACCTCAGTTTCCCACGCTGGAACCCTGGGTTGTGTGGTCTGTCTCGCTTCCCAGTTGTTCCTCTCCACACTAATGTGGTACTTCCCAGTCTGTCAGCCCTGGGTTTGCATGCAGTTCGATTTTCTGTCAGTTCTGATTACTTTTTGTTTTTAAATTATTTGTTATTTTGGTTGTGCAAGGAAGCAAAGCATATCTACCTATGCCTCAGTCTTGGCCGGAGGCTCTGGAATTGTTTTTTTTTGCTGTTCGTTTTTTTTTTTTTCCCCCAGATTATTCATCACTAGTGTATAGAAACATAATTAATTTTAGTACATTTATCTTGTACCTCAAAGATTATTGAGCTTGTTTATTTCAATCATTTTAGCTCATTCATTAGGATTATCTATATACAAGATCATGTCACCTACACATAAAGTTTTACTTCTTTCTTTCCAATCTGGAAGCCTTTTATTCTCTACCCCGCACGACGCCCCCTCCACCCCACTAGAACTTTGGTACAGTTTTGCACAGAAGTTGTAAATGTGGACCTTGATTGTTCCTGGCCTTAAGGGGGATGGCATTCTGTCTTGCACCATGATGTTAGGTTGAGGGACTTCCTTTCTAGTCCTTGTTTATTGAGTCTTTTTATTTTGAAATGGTATTTTATCAAATCATTTTTCTGTGTCTATTGAGATGATTAAGTGGGTTTTATCCTTTGTTTTATTAATGTAGTGTGGTATATCAATTGATTTGTAGATGTTATACCAGCCTTGCATTTGTAGTATAAATTCTACATGGTATATAATCCTTTTACATGTTGCTAGAGTCCGTTGTTAATATTTAGTTGAGGATTTTTGTGTGCAGATTAGTCTATAGTTTTACAGTGATGTCTTTGTCTGGTTTTGGAATCAGGGTAATACCAGAGTAATAGAATGATGTGGCAAGTGTTCTTTTCTCTTTAGTTATTTGGAAGAGTTTGTGATGGATTCATATTAAATCTACTTTAAATATTTGATAAACTTCTCTAGTAAAGCCATTTAGTCTGGGCTTTTCTTTGTGGGAAGTTGGAAGCATTAAATTTTGTAGGTCATATTCATCAAACTTTTCATTTTTTGTTCTTTTGGTCATGCATGCATGGAAGTCCAGCCTGCAGTTTCTTTACCAAAGTTGTAAACATTTGTAAATAATGTAGTCAGTAGGAGTTACAAATTCCTCATAAACCTTTAAAATTGGGTAAAACATTTGTAAGTCATCATCTTTTCCTGAACTCTCATGGCCCTTTATACATCTCTTAAGTGATTTCTCATGTACTTTTTAAAAAATTGAATTTATTGGGGGAGGGCATTGGTTTACACAACTATACAGCTTTCAAGTGTACAACTCAGTAAAACATTGTCTATATACTTCATCGTGTACCTATCACCCCAAGCAGAGTCTCTTTCCATACCCTTATGGAAATACCCTTTCCATACTCTTTCCTCCCTTTGACTACCTCCACCTACTCCCCTGTCCCCTTTCCCTCTGGCCATCACCACATGTTATCTCTGTCTGTGTGTTACATATATGATTTTTGCTTAATCCCTTCATTCACCTCTTTCTTCTAACCCCCCTCCCCTCTGACAGCTGTCAGTCTGTTCCATGTATCCATGCCTTTTTCTGTTATGTTTGTCAGTGTATTTTGTTCATTAGATTCCACATATAAGTGAGATCAATATGGTATTTTGTCTTTCCCTGACTAGTTTATTTCACTTAGTATAATCTCCAGGCCTATCCATGCTGTTGCAAAAGGTAAAATTTCCCTTTTTTTAATGGCTGAGCAGTACTGTTCATTGTGTAAATGTACCACAGCTTTTTTATCCACTCATCTTCTGATGGGCACTTTGGCTGTTTCTAGATCTTGGCTGTTTTAAATAATGCTGCAATGAATATAGGGATACACCTATTCTTTCAAATTAGTATTTTAGGTTCCTTTAAAGATATTCCCAAAAGTGCGATCATGGGGTCAAAAGGTAGTTCCATTTTTTAATTTTTTGAGGAAACTCCATACTGTTTTCCACAGTGGCTGCAACTGTCTGCATTCCCACCAGCAGTCAACGAGGGTTCCCTTTTCTCCATATCCTCTTAAACACTTGTTTGTTGATTTATTGATGATAGCCATTGTGACTGGTATGAAGTGTTATCTCATTGTGGTTTTAATTTGCATCTCTGATGATTAGTGACATTGAGCATTTTTTCATGTCTATTGGCCATCTGTATGTCCTCTTTGGAGAAGTGACTGTTCAGGTCCTTTGCCCATTTTTTGATTGGATTGTTTGTCTTCTTGGTGTTGAGTTCTATAAATTCTTCATGTATTTTGGAAAGTAACCTCTTATCAGAAGTATCATTGGCAAATATGTTCTCCCATTCAGTGGGTTCCCCTTTCATTTTGTTGATGGTTTCTTTTGTATGCAAAAGCTTTTCAGTTTGGTATAGTCCCATTTGTTTTGTTTGTTTGTTTGCCTTTTTATTTGTTTATCTCGCCTGAGGAGATACATGAGCAAAAATATTGCTATGAAAAATATCTGAAATTTTACTGTTTTTCTTAAAGCAATTTAATGGTTTCACAAGTCACATTGAAGTTACTAATCCATTTTGAGTTTATTCCCATGTATGGTGTAAGTTAGTGGTCTAGTTTCATTCTTTTGCATCCATCTGTCCAATTTTTTCAACAACATTTATTGAAGATTATGTCTAACCCCATTATATGTTCTTGCTTCTTTTGTCAAAATTAAGCGACTGTAAAGGCGTAGGTTTATTTCTATGCCCTTTATTCTGTTCCATTGATCTGTATGCCCATTCCTGTGCCAGTACCATGCTATTTTGATTACTATGGCCTTCTAAGTATAGTTTGATATCAGGAAATGTGATATTTCTGAGACAGTGATCTTCTGTAGTGCCATATAAATCTTTGGGTTATTGTATATCTGAGATATGCCATTGGTATTTTAATAGGAGTTGTGTTGAGTCTGTAGATTACTTTGGGTAGTATGGATATTTGAATAAATTTAATTTTTCCTATCCATGAACATAATATATGCTTTCACTGTTTGTAGCTTCCTCATTTTCTTTTTTTAGTATCTTAAAATTTTCCAAGTAACAGATTTTCTACCTCCTTGATTATATTTATTTCTAGGTACCTTATTTTTATTGCTTCTCGGCCTTTTGGCTTAGATCACGTGTAGTGCATAGGTACCTTATTTATTTGTTTGTTTGTAATAGTAAATTGGATTGTTTTCTTAATTTCTCTTTCTGACAGGTCATTATTGATATATACAAATGTTACCAATTTCTGAATACTAATTTTATAATCTGCTGAATTCATTTATTAGACCTAGTAGTTTTTTAGTGGTGTCTTTTAGGGGGGTTTTGTACAATATCATATCATCTGTGAATAATGACAGTTTTATTTCCTCCTTTCCAACTCATATGCCTTTATATCTTCTTCTTGTCTGATTGGTGTGGCTAGTACTTCCAGTAGTATGTTAGAACAAGTGGTGAAAGCAGACATCTCCATCTTGTTACTGATCTTAAGGAAAAGGTTTTTAGTTTTTTCCAATTGAGTATTATATTGGCTGTAGGTTTGTCATTATATGGCCTTTATTATGTGAGGTATAATCCTTGTGTTCCCACTGTGCTGTGGGGTTTTTTTTTAATGGGGGGGGATGCTGAGCATTTATGGAAAGAACATTTATCAAATGCATTTGATAAATGCTCTTTCTGCATCTATTTAGAAGATCATGTGAATTTTATCCTTCATTTTGTTTATGTGATGTATCGCATTTATTGATTTGTGAATTTTGTACCAACCTTGCATTCCAGGAATAAATCCCACTTGATTGTGGTGTATGAATTTTTTAATGTATTGCTGAATCCAGTTTGCTAATATTTTATTGAGGATTTTAGCATCTACCTCCATCAGGGATATTGGCCTGTGGTTTTCTTCCTTTGTAGTGTCTTTATCTGGTTTTAGAATTAGAATAATGCTGCCTCGTAAAAAGAGCTTGGAATTCTTCCCTCTGTTTGAATTTTTTAAAATAGTTCGTGAAGGATATGTGTTCTTTGAATGTTTGGTAAAATTTGCCTGTGAATTTTTGTGTGCAGGGAGTTTCTTTTTTTTTTTAATTCTTTATTTTGTTGATTATGCTATTACAGTTGTCCCATTTTCCCCCTTCACTCCCCTCCACCCTGCCCACCCCCTCCCACCCACATTCCCCCCTTTAGTTCATGTCCATGTGTCATAAGTTCTTTAGTGTCTACATTTCCCATACCATTCTTGCCCTCCCCCTATTTTCTACCTATTGTCTATGCTACTTATTCTCTATATCTTTCCCCCTCTCTCCTCCTCCCACT
>PVIA01007823.1:0-78642 GCA_004024845.1 Tonatia bakeri
CCACCAGTCCAGCCACGTGGTCCTCTTTCCTCTGCAGGATCACGGGAGTCCCCACTCAGCCAAATCCGCGTGGTTCTCTCTTCTATGGCTGCCGTGTCTGGGTTTAAATCCCCGCGCCAAACTTCCTCTGCAGCCCTATTTCCGACTCCTCCTACACTTGGCCACACTTGCCCTCAATCTGCTGTCCTTTCCAGCTTTTTCTGGTCACCATCATGGGTCTGGGCAAGTGTCCCCCATGTCCTGGAACCAATCTCCTCCGAGCTCCCACCCAAGCGCTGAAACTCAGGGGACCTGCTCCTAGTCACGTCTCAGGGAGGTGTTCCTTTCCATCCCCCTAGCCCAGAGCATGGCCATAGCTATTTAGCATATTCAGGCAACCAGCCCAAGGCTATAGGTATGTTAAATAACTATGCCATGGATTAGCTGCAAAGCTGCCCTGCACGTTCTTGCTCTATGAGCCCCTTCCCCCAACTCACACCTGTGGTGGGGGGGAAGAGGTAAAAAAAAACATCTTAGAATCTCTGGACACCTTGAGTTCTGGGCCCCATTTCAAATGTCCATCTGGGGTCCCCCCCTCTTGGCTGCACCCTGTAACATTACGTGATAGGCAGTGTCTGCCAATCCCTACTGCACCCCTTTTGTAGCACAAACAGAACAAAGACCTTCAGGCTCCCTCAACCAGCCGCCTGCCCTCCCACCTCATCTGTAGTCCCCACGGGCTACTGCTCCACTGAACTCACCATTGCTCTTCCCAAATCAGCAAATCTGCCTGGCGTTCCTGTCCCAGCAGAGGGCAAACCATCCATTGGCCCAAGGCAGAAGAGTGGGTGGCTTCTTGGATTCTCCCCCTCACTCTCCACATCCCTTTATAAATCACCTTCTCCATAGCTCTTCGGAATGTGACCTCCTTCCCATCCTCCCTGTGACTGCTCTGGCTCAGCCCTGGGCCACTGCCACAGCCTCTCAGCCTGGTTCCTGCCTCCAGTTTCACTCTCTTCCAGACCAGGCCTGGGAGCAGAGTGAGGTGAGTGAGGCGCCTGGCAGGCAAAGTGCAGGGAAGTGCTCGGGCACAGGGCCGTGGTGCGGCTCTGCTCCTCGCCGTCCGCAACCCGGCTGGTGCTCTAAAACACAAGTCTGATCACGATGCCACTCAAGCTCAGAACTGCCCAGGAGCTCCTCTCTGTCTTGGTAAGAAATCAAACTTTTTAGAATAATCTAGAGACTCCATCTGTCCTGCCAGCCTCTTCTCCCTCCCCCTTCCCCGTGCATTTCATGCCTCATTCATTCTAGTCTCTCCCTCTGCTGCCAGCTTTGCATCCTGGGGCCTGGGCCTGGAACACTCTTCACCCATTCCCTGTGTTGCCCTGACTCATTTTTTTCTATTATGAAATATTTAGGGGCTAATAAAAGCTACAAATAGTAATGCAATTAACATCCTTGTACTGCCACCATCATTCTTCTTAAGAAATAAAACATTACCAAAGAGCAGAAGGCCCCGGCACCTGTCCCATTCACACGCATCTCCCCATTTACTGGGATGATCACCGTCCTTCTTGTGACGTTTACAATGTACACAGCACTGGTTTCGAGAATTAAACAATTATTGCATTGTTCTGAATATTGTGCATGTTTTTTAAGCTTTAGGGAGCCCTGGCTGAGTAGCACAGCTGGTGAGTATCATCCCAATAGGCCACGGTTGCAAGCTTGGTCTCTGGTCAGGGCGCACACTAGCGACCAATGAATGCACAAACAAGTGGAACAGCAAATCGATGTCTCTCTCTGTCTCTCTCTTCTCTTCTCTCTCTCTCTCCCCCTTCCTCTCTCTCAAAAAATCAATACATACAGTTTTTTAAAAATTAAATAAAATTTAGGTAAATAGTGTCACATGGGTCACAGTCTTCTGCAAATTGTTTCTTCATACATTACATTTGTGAGATTAACCATGTCGATGTACGTAGCTCTAGATCACAGGTCAGCCAACTGTCCCGGAATGGGCAAACAATACGTGTTTGAAACTTTATGGGCACAACAGTCTGTTGCAACTACTCAACCCTGCCATTACAGTGGGAAAGCAGCCACAGATGATACGTAAATGAGTAAACGTGACCGTGTTCCAACACCATTTTAATTACAGACACAGGCAGCAAGCTGGAGAACATATCCCTGCCCCATTACCTTTGGGTCTGGCCTAACAGAATTTGACCAACAGAATGCCAGAGAATGTGATGCATGCAAATAGAGGTTTTAAATGCACTTGAATGGCTCAGCTTAGCCTGTTGCAGTCCTGCCATTTGCCACGAGAAGAGCATGCACCCAGCCAGTTGTTGTCTCTTTGGCCTGAGTCCCCAAATGGGAGACACATGGAGCAGAGTGAACCTACGCAGAATCACCCCAAACAAGCTGAAATCCTGTGAGCAAGAAGTAAACGTTGTTTCATGGCACTGAGACTGTTTTTATGATTAGTTGTTACACGGAGTTACTATAGCAGTAGCTAACTAATACAATGAACATTTCGGTTGTTTCTAATTATTTGGTATTGCAACAACGTGCACGCCTGCAGTATTTCAACTGGTGCATCAGTGCACCTACACATTTTCTAGTTAACGCTGGTACGTTTTCTGAAGTTCTGTACCAGTCTACACTCCACCAGCACTGTCTCAGTTTCCATGGTTGCACATCCTTGTCAACACTTGGTTTTGTCAGATGTCTGCTGCTCTGATGGGTGTGAAATTGCATTGCTGTCTAACTCGGGCGCATCTTTCCCTTTCTCTGAACCTCCTTCCCTACCTCCCCAGTCTGAACTGGATCCACATTCTCAGTGTAAGCAGAGCTCCTTACGCTCGCCTCTTACAGTGCTGGTCACCTGGTTTTGTATTCATCTTTCAGCCCGTCACCAGACAGAGAGCCCCTGTCCTCCAGCCCCAGTATAGAGCTCAGCACATAGCGGGCACTTAGTAAACAATTGTTGAACAAAGGTTTGATGAGAAACCTTAACCACACTGGTCGCCTCCTGCCGTAGGGGAATGCACAAGCCGAGACAGCTAGCTCATCACAGGGGTGATACACACGCACCAAGGTGGGTGAAAGGTCAGAGACTCATTGCTTTTCACACAGGCATCTGACTTGGGCTTTGAAATGGTACTTGTCTTTATGCTAAAATGAGATCAGACCCAGGTGGGTCTCGGGAGACTAGCAGGAGCCGGAGAAGTGAATGAAAACTGAACCCTAAGGGTCTGGGGATGTTTTGTGGGCAAATGCAATCTGAAAAAAGCAGGCAATAGCAAATAGCCGGCATTTGTTGCACACTGTTCTAAGCACTTTACACATATTTAGAGCCTTCCAACAACCCTATGGGGGTAAATATCAGAGGAGGAAAACGAGAAAAGCAGCTTGCCTAAGACACACAGCCCGTGAGTGGGGGGCCTGGACTGGTCTGAACTCAGGCAGTCTGGCTGCAGGGCCCGAACTTTTTCATCACCATTCTCTGCGGCTGCTCTCAAAATCATCACACACACCTCAAGGCAATTACTTCAGAGATCAAGGAGCTTGGCACCTCCCAGAGATTTCTTCCCTGAGGCGCCGAGAACCTCTCTGGATGCTGGGGTTTTGTTTGGCGTATCCAAGGTCAGCTCCAAAGGTCAGAGTTCTGAGAGACCCTTGAGAAGGGCATCTCTGCTGCCAGCAGCGCGACTGAAAGAAAACAGGTCTGGAGCCAGGAGACTTTGGTTTTAATCCAAGCTCAGCCACAGTCTTAGTTTGGGTTATTTTTGTTGAGAGAAAAAAAATTTTTTTTTAACTTCAAAACTCCTCAAATGAAGAGAAAAGCTGCACTATAGGGGATGGGCGGTATTGGTGGGACACCAAAGGATTGAACCGAGACTCGAACCACCTTCAAAATCTGATAGGACCCTGCATTCATTCTGCGCCCTTCTCTCTAATACCAGCATCTCACTCCAGGGTCAAATTCTTGGAAGATGAAATCTGATTGGCCTCGCTTCAGTTAGGTGTTTCCCTCCAGTCCAATCAGCTGTGATGAGGGAGGTGCGATCAAACACCTCAGGAAAAGGGGGGCCACAGTGGGCCAGGCAGATATCCCCAGAAGGTATCTAACAACATTACTAATTCACTGTTGACCTTAGCGAAGCCATCTTCCTTCCCGGGGTTCAGTTTTCTCCTTCATAAAATGAGAGACTGATCTTTGCCTTGTTCCCCCTTACATCCACTATGCCTGGCATATTAGATGTTTAACACGTTTGTTGAATTAAGGAATGGACTAGAGCAATCTCTATATCACACTCTGATGGTCTATCTTCGAGAATTCTCATCCGTGAGCCGGGTGGGTGCTGGGGGCGGACAGTGAGGAAGAGGAGGGAGAGAAGGGCAGACAGGCACTGGGGCCCCAGGAAGCCAATTTAAGCCGTCGTTTCCCTGGGCATCTTTCCAGTGCCGATCCTCTGTCCTCACCAAGCAGCCTTCTGTATGGAATCTGGCTTCTCTAATCTAATGGACTCCGTCCCTAGAGAGACAGTGACCTTTATCAGCTGTTAAGTTGGCTTCCTGAAAATAGCCAGCACAGTGTTAATGTGGTCCAAAGGAGAGGACTGAATCCAATGTCTAGAATCCAGACTCTTTCACATACTACGTGACCTGGGTGGGTCACTTACCCCTCCGGACATCAGAGTCTTCAGTGACCAAACAGATATGAGCATATTTGTTTGGCCTCATTCGTGGTGCTGCTTGAGGGATATTGATGGCTAAGTAAACTGAACTACATTTATGGTGTGCTAACTAAGATTTTTATTTTGTATAATCCACGCAAGAATTTTATGAGGTACCTAGTACTGTTATCCCCATTTTACAGATGACAAAAAAACCGAGGCTCAGATGTTAAGCATTGCCTAAGGGCACACAGTTGATGAGCAACAGAGTCGGGTGCCACACTCTAAACCACAGGCCCTGCCGCCTTTGTTTACAGCCCAGCCGTGAAAAGATGCACACCAGCGAGGCGGTAGTTACTGTTCTTGCTCCCGCACGTAGGCCCCTT
Organism: Tonatia bakeri; assembly: GCA_004024845.1. Taxonomy (NCBI): domain Eukaryota; kingdom Metazoa; phylum Chordata; class Mammalia; order Chiroptera; family Phyllostomidae; genus Tonatia; species Tonatia bakeri. The sequence continues at coordinate 5,045 of PVIA01007823.1, forward strand.
GGATAAGCTAAACATTAAGGTTCCAGACCCATGGACCTATGAGACCCAAACAGATTCCAGAGAAGCAGAATTTGGGGGGTTATTCCCCCTAGGAAAAAAATCAGTCTAAAAACGACATGAATTAAAAAATCTTTGGGCTAACAGTTAAAAAAAAAAAACAGCTCAAACTAGCTTACTCAAAAAAAGGGGATTTATTGGCCTTCATCCTGGGAAGGGCAAATGTTAGGCACCTGCCAGCTGAGCTCCAAACACTGGCAGGGCACTCTCTCTCAGGGGCTGCCGCCCACGCACGCTGCCTGCCTTCTCTCACATCCCACAGGGGCTTCTCACACGAGGGAGCACCGCGGCCAGCTGCTCCAGGATGACATCCCAACAGCTTTGCAACCAGAGCTGAGATGGGATGTCATTTCCAGCAAGGAAGTTAAAATCTCGGTGAACTCCTATTGGCCCAGCTCAAGTCATGTGTCTTGGCCTTTGAACCAATAAGAGTGTGGTTCTGTGATTGGCCATCCCGCTTGGACCACGTGCCACCTGCCCAAGAGAGCAGTGAGAGCGGTTATCAGAACAGAGGGATGGAGGCAGAGATGGCAACACAGATATGGATTCTGGGGGCATCTCTGAAGCCACTGGTCACCCCCAATTTGTGTCCTCTTTAACTGGTGACCTCAACCTTGGTTTCCTCCTTGTCAATCCATATATACTAATAAAAAGTTATCTAGTAAGCTGTTGGTTTCATATTTTTGCCCCCTCCAGAGGGGTTCAGGCGGTTGTCTCTACAGACGGAGGGGTGGGCCGGTCCTCTTCTGCAAGCCACTTTATTCTTCAGTGCGCCTCAGCTGCCTTGTCTGCAAAATGGGGAGTACCTGAGCCTGCCTGACTTTCCCTACAGAACTGTGTTGGGACCCACCAGCTAACAGATGCAAAAATTGCTCTAGAGAGAACGAAGTGCCATATTTACAAACACGGTATGTACTTACCGATTTATTATGCTCCTGTGTGTCCCAGAAAAGGATCTGATGTAGTTCACCGAAATGCACTCCATACGCTGGGATAAAAATAAAGTGACAGAGCAAAGGGAAAACAAGAGTAGGAAAGTGAAATGAAGCCAGGGGAAATGCTAGCACAGGGAAACCTACACCAAAAATTCCCGAACAAGTTCAGATGGGAGCTTCCTCGTGAGCAAAAGGGTGGGAAGCATCATCAGTTACAAAAGGCACCGAAGCCATAAGGTAAAAACGTATTGGCAGGCTTTGAAAGACCTCATAGCTTGTCTTGGCACTAATGCTTAATAAAAATGTCATCTCATCAAGAAGATATGTATATCAAGATATTATGAATATGCTTATTTGACAATATTTCGATTCCTGTCCTTTTGTTTTCACAATGTCATCTGATATCTACTTCAGGATCTCCTGGGAATTCATCATCTATTTATGATTTGACTTAATTTAGCTAAAAACTGGATACCAATTAAATATCAAACAAAACCATCCCTTTCATCCTTTCTGCTTTCTTTTCTTTTTATGGTAAAATGAGGTTGAGTGCAAGGAGCGGTACAGAAGTTCCCTGGTGAGGGATGGGACAAAAAGTTTGAGCATCCTGGCTAAGCTGAAACATAAAAATCACCAAGATATAAAACTGATCCAAGCAGGCCATAAAGACACTGCCTTTGCCGCAGAACCTGGACTATAATCTGCTGCACTGGAACAAAATTCAAACATAAATCAGCTTCCACTGCATTTTTAACCACCTACAGAATTCTTCATTTCCTGCCCCAAATGTTTCTGACAATGAATGATTCCACTCTTCCCCACTTTTGTTCTGAGAAGGTGCCCCTGGGGCAGCGGTGGGGGTCCGGGCCTGGCCCCACAGGCCAGTCAAGCCCAGAATGGCATAAGGGGTGGAAGAATTGGCACAAGAGTCTTCAGGGCAGAGGCAGGGCTGTGGCCAGCCTGTGCAGGGCTTCTGTTGAAAAGGGAGCCTCGTAAAGCCCGTTGGGTTCCCACCTGGGGCACTCTCTTCCCCATCTTTACCTAATCCAGTCTCAATTATTCTCCAGGACCCATCACCTTGAGAACGCCCACAGCATTCTCTTCTCTTCCGAGCTCCTAATTCATCAACAGTAGGTACCAGACAGTTCACATTTAATTTTATGATGTCTGGTATTTACTATTTCAGGTTGTCAGTCTGTCTCTCTAAGTAGATTGAAGATAATGATTGGTTCTTATTTTATACGTCTACCGTATAGCCAACAAAAGTGCCTATGTCTGACCTCTTTACAAATAACAAGGTCATTAAAGACAGCATTCAGGGGTGTCTAAGGTGTCTCGTCCTCTCCTCTGTGCCCATTTCACAGTCAAGGAAATGGAGAGCCAAAAAGGGGGCTTGACCTGCCCAAGGTCACACAGTGAGAACCTGGCGCACCCAGGTACAAACCCAGCTCTCCAGTCTGCCAGTGTACGCTTGATTTGCCTCCAACACTTTGCTCTAAAACTCCCAAATGGAAAGTTCAGAACTACAGCTCACTAAAGAACAAAGACAGATAGACAGACAGCTGGTCCACAGTAATGCGTCTGCATGTGGGCAGAATTTCCAGCACAAAGCCAGGCAAAACTGCAGCAGGATCAGCAAACAGACCTTCGGACAATCAAAGCTGGTCTTTGTATGTACCAGGCGGATGAAGGACCTCAGCAGGTTACCTGGGGCTCTTGCAGCTTCCCCGACACCACAGGGGTCAGCACTGTCCATAATGTCTGGTCTGGGCGCATGAAACCCGTGATTGATGGTCTCAGCAGGAAGGACAAATAAAGGTGGAGATAGCATCTACTCTCTAGGGAGAGACACTTGTGTATTTGGGGGGCTGCCTTTTGCAGTGATCTACTTATCCTTGATAGCAGGAAACAACCCAGGTCCTAACTCCTAACAACAGAAGCTTTACAATTGTGTCAAAGCTGATAGAAACCAATATCAAAACAATAATCAAAATACAAATGGCAACAGCTGTTAAAGTGAAACCCGCTAATGAAAAACTGGCAGCGGGAGCATCCATCCTGCTGACCCTCTCCTGGTTGCTAACAAGCCACAGCACTGACCACTTAATAATTCTCACAATGGTCCTACAAGCCTGGCACCACCAATTTCTTGTACAGATATGGAAACCTAGGTTCAGCTAACTTAAGTACCTTGACCCAAAACTACAGCTGCTAAGTGCCCAAGCTGAGATTGGAATCCAGGTCAGTCTCATTCCAAAAGCCTCCCTTTCACATAACCCACTTGGACTCTCATTCCAGTCCCATTTCAAGTATTGGTCCCGTTATGAGAACCAGGAGACAGGTCTGGTTTGGAAAACCTGAACTTGGGGGAAGAAGGATGACAGCTTGCCCATTATTTCATGGGGAAATAAGGGAGAAAGTCAAGGCACCAACATGAAGCTCACCCAGAAAAGCCACTCCGTGGCTTTTTCATGGTGCCAAACGAACGCAAAAAGGAACCACTTCTAAAAGCACAGAGTGTTTTTCCTCCTCTTCTCACCTCGCCTGGGCCTGTGCCTGCGATAATTGGGAGGCACAAAGTCTGGTTTTTCTGGGATTGGAACCAATACTGTGAAGAGTGTTCCGACAATAAATGTTGCTGATTGACAGTTGCTGGACAACGTTCTTGAGTAAGTTTCTTCTGTGCTGGGTGTTAGGCTGAGATATGCACTAAGGAACTGCTCAAAAGGCTGCGGACTGTTCAGACAGAATTTACTACATTTTTCCCCTGCTGGCCTCAGTCAGGCAGCCAGGGAGCTGATATCTGAGGCCTCCTCCAGCTCCAGCATTCAATGACTCTGTGTAGATGAGAACAGGGATCTGAAAACATCTTTTCCCCAAACACTGAGTCGGGGTCATTATTCACACGCAGAAACAACAGGCTCCAACGGAGAGATAACTGGTCAGAAAATAAGGAGCTTCAATTTTGGTCTCATATTCTTTGACCCAATAATTCCACTTACACAAATTTATCTCAAAGAATTCAGAAAGCTGAAGCTGTATGTATGCAAAGATACTTGCTTTACCATTATTTGGAGGTAACACTCAATCCAAGACGGATGTTTCACATGGTGGCATATACCACCATCACAAATGATGATTGCAAAAACAGGTAAGTGTCTATGACGGTGTTTTACAAATTGCAGTTCAATATCCATTAATGGGTCATGAAATAAACTTAACAAGTCTCCTGCCACCAACTTTAAAAAAATAAAATAGGCTAGAATAGGAAATATCACAGTGAATTACAGGTAGTAAAGGTGTTTATCAGGAAATTTTAGTTTCAGTTATATGGGTAACTGGGCCATGATACAGAATAATATTTTTTATCATGGGGTCACAGTGAAAAACATTCCAAGTACCTGGGTCTACAGTGTACTGTACAATAGGATGACAACACTATAAAATACTATGTTTGAAAGAAAGCCTGGAGGGGAGTAGGCAGAAACAGACGAGGAGCTGGTGTTAAGACTGGTAAAATATAAAGGATGCTGCTTTAGATTTTCTGTGATGTTTGTAGGCTGTTCTTACAATAAAACATGTAAAATGAGTAAGAACACAAGACCGAAAGGAGGAGTAACAGAAGCTCATTATCGGATCCCCAAAGGCTAAGGGACTCAGAACAGGGCTTCCCGGAGCAGCAGCGCTTCAGGATGGGCTTTAAAGGCTGGCCAGGGCTTGAATGGGGGAGGGGTGGGAGGTGCAGGCTGGCCTCCAAGTGTGCAGGGTGGTCACTAAAGAGATGAAGGGCAGTGAAGAAGAAGATGGGGTGGGAAAAAAGGGCTCTGAGGGCTGTAAAGTGGCCTTGAGTAAACAAGGAAAGGGGCAGCTCTCCTCTCGGGTAAGGCGTTACTCCTCCCGGGGCACCTAGTGGTCCCTCCTGCCCCCGACCCCAGGCTGAGGCTGCCCCTCATAAACATGGCCGCGCCACGCTGGCCCCGCCCCCAATGAGACCGCGACCACCAGTAACCCCACCTCTCGCCTCCTTGTGGCCAATAAAGGAGAAGCACGACTGTTTGCGCATGCGTGATGCCACCAATGGGAGCGTCCAATAACGACTGGGGGATCCGGGCAAGTAACATGGCTAAAAAGAAGCGGGAGAATCTGGGCGTCGCTCTGGAGGTGAGAAGAGAAGTTAGCGTGGGCCGCGTCGTTAGTGGCTTCCCGCGGCGGGGTCGTGGGTCAGCCCGGCCGCAGGCTGGGGGAGGGGCCTGCGGGAGGCAGTAAGGAGGACGCGGGGGCCCTGTGTGCGTACCTGGAGGGGTACGAAGGTTGGAGAGCCCGAGGGTGCAGCAGAGGTGGAGACCGGAGGTGAGGGGACCTCCAGAAGGCAAGAGACTTGGAAGTGAACGGGAGCCCCCAAAGAGGGCGGGACAAAGAACTAAGGAGGCCTGAAGGAAAACGTTAAATGAAGACCCTAAAAGGACGGGTAGTCGGAGATTGAGAGGTTCCCCAGAGGTGTAGAGACCTGTAGATGAGGGACCCCCAAAGGTTAGGAAGCCCATACTGTTTAGTGTTTTAGTAGTGGCTTAACTTTCCTCCGAGATGGGAAATTTTTCCCTTAGGGTGCTGAAGCTTGTAGCTTGAAAATTGCTTTGGGAACCTGTGGGAATTTGTAGAGAATTGTGGAATGGTGATGTTCCCAAATTGTTCAAAAATAATTTGCTGCCTATGGAAGGGAAAGAAAATTGATGCATATTGAGCAGCGACTATTTGCTACTTTGTTTGCGTTCTCAGTTAATCCTCAGTATAACCCCGTGAGATTTGTACAGGTGAGGAAACTGAGGCTTCAAGTAGAGTGCAGGTTGGAGAGGGAAGGAGCTGAGAATCAAGCCAGGTGGTCTGTCTTCTAGTGCAGCGGGTCTCCAGCCTTTCTGGTCAGAGACCCATTTCCTGGGAGAAGGGGTGGGGGGCGGGGGTGACAGGACGCGGAGCTCTGGTGAGCTTCACTGCCCCCTGTGGGTGGATGGGGTGGGGGTGTTACGGGGCGGGGTGACAGGAGGCACTCACTGCGGTTCCTAAGACCCGTTCTAGTGCATCTTGTTTCTGATGTTACAGCCTCCTTAGATCACTTCCCCGAGGTTGCAAGAAACAGGGTAATAGTCTTGAGCTTGCTGCCACTTTAGTGCTTCTCAAATGTGAGGCTGCACTAAGAATATTTTGGAGAGCTTGCTACAATGGAAAGTTGTTGAGTTCTCTCCCACCTGGAGTAATTTCATTAAGACTTGGGTATGTATTTGGGAGTGGGGGGGGAGTATTTTTAACAAAGAATTTGGGGGGATTCGTTGATTTGAGAGAGAGAGGTAGGTAGGTACATCGATTTGTTGTTCCACTCATTTATGTTTTCATTGGTTGATTCCTCTTTGAGCTCTGACCATGTATCGAACCTGCAGCCTTGGCATATTAGCACGACGCTCTAACCAAGCTACCTGGCCAGAGCCAAAGGATGTTTTTAAAAAATTGTACTGATTGATTTTAGAGAAAAAAATAAAATTTGTTCCACTTACCTACACATTCACTGGTTGATTCTTGTATGTGCCCTGACTGGGGATGGAATCCACGACCTTGACACATTGGGACTATGCCCTAACTCACTGAGCTACCCAGCCATGGCGAGAGTTTGTGTTTTTAACAAGCTACACACATCTTGCCGAAGCAGGAGGTTTTAGTAACACCCTCGAGAAATATCAGCCTACTTGGTAGGAAAAAAAGTTGATGGAAATATAAATTTTCTGAAAGAGAATATAGATGGTAAAATGAGAAGGCACTATGCAGTGGGAAGAGCATGGACTTTATAGTCTGTATTAGGACACAATAAGCTGCTGTAACAAACCTCCAAAGTCAGTGGTGTCAAGAACCAGAAAGTTGTGGGGGAGCTGCTAACATGCTAGAGCAGGCATGGGGAGGTGTTGTCTGTAAAGGGTCAGATAGTAAGTATTTAGTCTGTTGGACCATCTTGGACTGTAGTTACAGTCTCTTGTAACTACAGTTGATCCTCATTATTCATGGAGTCTGTATTTATGAACTTGTCCACTTGTCAAAATGTATTTGTAAAATCAATACCTGTGATGCGTTTGCAGTAATTCACAGACTTAGAGCAGTAAAAAAATTGAGTCATCTGAGGCCCATGTATCCCGCTAAGGTTGAACAAGGCAGTCCTCTGCCTTGTAGTTTCAGTGCTTATATGGGAAACAAGTGTTCTTTTTGTGGTCTCTTTAGTGCCACACTTTTTTGTAGTTTTGGGCTTTTTGCTGGGGATTTTGCTGTTTAAAATGGCTCTCAAATGCAGTGCTGAAGTGCCGTCTAGTTTTCCGAGTGCAGAGAAGCTTCTCGTGCCTCACAGAGCGACTGCGTGTGTGCCTGTGTTCCAGTCTGAGTTACAGGGCTGTTTGGCTGTGAGTTCAATGTTAATGAATCGAGAATATATATTATATTAGGTCTTGTTAAACACGCAAAACAAGGTTCTGTATTGATCAGTTTATAATAATATTGTGACCAGAGGCTCACGGGGGCTTAACCTGGTTCAGTATTTGCTAATTCATTTTTGGTGGCAACTTCATAGAACATAACTACCACAAATAACATGAATCAACTGTACTCAAGATAGGCTGTCTTAGCACAAAAGCAGCCATAGACAGTATGTAAATTAATGGGTGTGGCTGCGTTCCAATAACACTTTATTTACAAAACAGATGATGGGCCATATTTGGCCCACAGGCTAGAGTTTGCCGACCCCTGGTCTAGAGTCCTGGGACAGTAGTGGTTCTGTATTTCTTCCATCTTGTGGTTCTTCCTTCCCTTAGGATCTTATTGACACCTTGTGAATGAAACCAGGCTGTACCCCACTGATGTCCCCACTGGCAGGGAAAGAGAGAGTGGAGGGAGCACACCTAGTGTCTTAAGAGTCTTGGACCTAAAGTGCTCACTTTTCATTGGCAGAGATGTGAGGTAAGAAGTGAGGCTTCACCTGTCTGCAGGGGGACGCTGGAAAATGCATTTAGCTAGGAGGCCACACGCCCAAATGCAGCTTGACTGTAGGGAAGAAGGGGCTAGTGTGTTTTAGTGGACAGCTCACAGTCTGCACAGATCGCAGCTTACCTCAGTGTGGTTTTGAGGATTAAATGAGAATATCTATTTAAAAAGCCTAACAGGGGCCTGGCGGTGTTATGATCAACAAACAGTGCTCTTATCAGCAGCCTTTGTGGTTCCTTTGCATCTTTTTGTCATGGCTAAGTCAATCCCCTTGTTTGGACTTCAGTTTCCTCATCTGTAACACAAAGGACTTTAACTTCACCGTGGCTGTAGGCTCACACGGTCCCAATACAGATCACAGTTGCCCTTTGTTTGGCTGACACAGGCCCAAAAAGTGTTTTGACTTTGCTGGGACATACGTTCTAATACCACTTTCACCAGTCACATTTGCAATATGCTTTTTACATCTCAATACCAATACAGATATTTACATTTGCCATCTTGGCCTCTCAGGTTACTTTTTGCTTGGGTATTCTAAAATTTGAGATGTGTAACTGTGCACCTTAGAGAAAGCTTGGCATCTGGCTGTCTCCTCACCTTGCCCCTCCGTTGCCCCAGCGGTCTGAGTGTTGAGCGTGTACTGATGCTCAGTAGCAGCAGATACTGTCCTCATTGAAAGTTGTGTGCTTAGAGCCAATGAAGTGATGATTTGATCAACAATGTTTGTTAATCCGAGACCAATAAAATCCCCACAGGTGAGTGAGCTCAGCGCCTGCAGACAGTCTCCACATGTTGTAATGCATCAATGGCCGAGCAGGCGGCACTCACCCCGAGGGCCGGAGCTGGCCGGCTGTACTGGGCAGTTCCCTCCCAGGACATGGTTTCTCTTAACACCTTTTTATCCAACTCATTTGCCACCTCATGAGATCTCAGAGTTGGAAAAAACTGCCTGTGAGTTTTAGCTTCTGAGAGTTAATTCTGAATAGCAAGAATTTCAATTCAGATGAGAAACCACCAGCTCTGGTACTGATTTTAGTGTTGTGTGGGAAGAGGGAGAAGGTGTATTTCAGTCTAAACTGATAGGTGGGTTCTGGCTGAGGGAAAGGTTACATTTCAGTCTAAAGTGATAGGATTTTGGCTGGTGTAAAACCTGTTTATGTTTTTAAATCTCTGATAGTAATGAGCTGTTACTTGGTCATTGTGCTTTTCTTTCGAAGTGGGACTATTCAACTTGGTGTCTTCAGATGTTTCAACAGCCATTTGTCTTAACAGATGTACAGTGTCTTAGCTGCCATTTTAAAGAAGATGTTTGGTTTGATCTATTTTCCAGTACAAAAATCTATCAGTTTGGAAAGCTTTTGGCTACAAGTTACAGAAAACTGACCTTAGTTATCTAAACAAATAGGAATATATTTTTTCCCATAACAGGTAATTTGGAGGTTGGTGGCACTGGTTCAAAAGCTCAGCAATGTCGGGGCTGGTATTTCTCCATTCTCTAAATTGTTTCCTAATAGTCACAATATAGCTGCCTAAGTTCCAGTCATCATATCTGACTTTAATGATTTTATTTATTTTTAGAGAGGGGAAGGGAGGGAGAAGGCGAGGGAAAGAAACATCTGTGTGTGGTTGCCTCTCACACGCCCTCTACTGGGGACCTGGCCTGCAACCCAGGCATGTGCCCTGACTAGGAATTAAACTGGTGACCCTTTGGTTTGGAGGCTGGCACTCAATCCACTGAGCCACACCAGCCAGGGCTCATATCCAACTTTAAATGAGGAAGAAGGAGAAAGGAACTATAGCACTCTTTGTTCCTTTTATAAGCAAAGCATAAGCCCTCCCAGGAATCTCCCAGCTGACTTCTGAACATCTTGTTGGCCAGAACTGATTCAGGACCATGCCTAGAGCTGCAGTGAGGCTGGCAAAGCATTCGTTGAGCTGTTCTAATTTCTGTAAGGGAGTTAGACAGAGGAGGGGGTTGGGAATTAGTGCTGTGCTGGCCAACTAATAGGGTCTGCTCCAGGGAATACAATTTAATGGGAGTCATTTAAAATTTACTGGAATCCTTCTCAGAAAAAGAGACTACAATCAGTGACGACGAGGTTGAGGTGGTAGGTTGAGAAGAGAAATGGCCTCGACATGATGAATGCCAGAGGGAAGGAGTCTGGACACTGGTAGTTATTTGTCTAACATCAGCCACTGCTGTAAGCTGCCTGAGGGCAGGGAGGGCAGAAGTACCCAGCCTGGACAGAGCCAGTCTCTGTTCTGGAGCCGCCTGTGCACGAAGCTGACAGGAGCCTACCAATTTGCTTAGACAAGGACTAGAGCAGCTTAGTGGGCTGTCAATAAATATTACCGAGTTGGCTTGAGTGGCTGGAGGAGGCACTTGAACCCTTGCCTCTGACATCTGAGCCCAGTAGGGTGATTTGCTGGTCAGAGGTTAGGAGGCCACAGTGGAGCAGGCAGTTGGATGCTGCTTTGCTGGGGTGCTGCCCAGCCAGGGGCTGGGAGAAAGGCTTGCGACATGCGGATATCGTTCAAGGAACGCTGACCGTTAAATGAGCCTCACCTGCTGCCAGACACAAGGGATAGGTCGCCACCGGGCAGGTGATTTCTCTTGGCAGCCTGTGTCTGGCTCCACTCCACCTGACGGGGGTCAGGAGACTAAAACCTCATTACCTAACACGGCTGGATGTCAGCATGTGTGGAGTGGCTGTTTGCCAGCATCTTAATTAATGAATTCATAAGGTGCGGAGTGGATGCCAGTTCTTGAAAAATGCTTTGAGCCTTTCAGCGATGAAGAAGCTTTTGCTAATTTACCAAAAAATGTATTTGGGGAAAGAAGAGAAAACAAACTCCAAACAACATTCTGGCCAGGGACAGATGAAGGCTTCAGGCAGAGGGTGACGTGTCTCTGCTCACAGCTGCTCTGCAGGCGGGAAGGCCTCAGAATGTCTCAGAGCTGGCTGGGCTTCGGAGAGCCGCTCTCATCCCTGACGCAGGGTGAGGGTCTCTCCAGAGAGAGGACAAGCCCCTGGGTCCTCTGCTTTTCCTGACAATTGTCCATTGATTAAAACTGGAAAGGTTGCCCATCTCCATCTGCGCTCCCAGGAGAGGAACTTCTCACGAGGCCTGATGATTTGGGGAGCCTGATGAATTTGGGGAGGTTTTTCTGCCCCCACAGAGTCCTGTGACCCTGCTCCACAGAAAAACACCCCTTAATTAGTGTCAGAGTAATCAGCCCTTTGGGGTTTGAAGCCAGTCACCTGAGAAATTGAGGCCCATGACCCCCATGTGACTTGACTGTGTGGCCTAAGGGCCCCAGATGGAAAGCCCAGCACTCTTGCCAAAGACCATCTGGGCAGGCAGTCTGGCTTCTTTATCCATTGTAATAAACATCCCGGGGCCACCCTGACATGTGCAAATGAGTGGGTTTCCAGAAATCCAGTTCCCAGGCTGCTGGGGCTGGACGTGAAACAGCTGACACCACTCTTAGGCTGTGAATTAACAAGTGAAAAGAAAGGCTTCCATACCCATGGGGAAAGAAGGGTTTGTGAGGCCCACTAGACCCATCCTTTTCCTTCTCCAAACTGAGTCCATTTTTTAAAAAATTTAATTTATTGGGGCGACATTGGTTAATAAAACCATACAGGTTTCAAGTGTACAACTCAAAACATCGCCTGCGTACTGGAAAGTGGGACGGGGGAGGTGGACCTGGGCAAACTGGGTCTGTTTTGTATGCATCTGGGAAGGTGCCTGGGCAGTTCAGGCGATTTGGGGGAGGCTGCCTGGGACGTTCGTGAAGCCAGGGTTGGAGGGTGATTGCCTCCAGTGTGAGGATGGATTCTGGGCTCCGTGTCTCATTGTCCCCAGGCAAACAGATTTCAGTCAGGCCCTTCCTTCACAGAGAGTGTCTGTTATGTGAACAGAGACCGAGACACGCTCTCGTGCAAGACTGTTCAGAGAGTCTGCTGGAGCCAGATCAGCAGGCTTAGACAGACTTTGACCGGGATGCGGAATAACTGCTCCACACAATCCTTCTTTGTCGTGAATGTTTTCATGAGGGATTTTAAAGAAAGAGCATGAGCTCTGGCAGAGAAAAACCCAGATTCAGAACCCACTTCTGCCACTTCCCAGTTCCAGGACTTTGGGCAGTTGCTCCTCTGTAAAGTGGGGGCAGCCCCTTCCTTGTAGAGTTGGTGTCACAGACCTCCCCACAGACGGCCTCGCCCAGGGTGTAGGGAGTGGAGGTTGGACCCAGGAGCCAAGAGTGGCTCAGGACCAGTGGCTCTCTGCTTTGTCTGGGGTGGCAGACTCACTGTGCGACCGAGGACAAACTGCTTCTCCTCTATGGCACAAGTTTCCTCATCTGCGAAGTGTGGACACTAATAGTGCTACTCACCCAGAAAGACACTGCCGAATCTGCAGTGATTCGGCACGTGCTGCAGAAGAGGTGGCTGCTCTGCGGTGGTTTCGTTTTGCACGGACTCTTGGCTTCCATGAGGCTGCCTTGACCCATCGTGTGCCATCCACACATGCGAACCCCACAGTTTGACTTGGGCTCAGATGCCCTACACCATGCTCTTTATCAGTTCTCGGTGTCCAGCAAGGACCTGGCCAGGCAGGTGTGGGATATGCCCTGTGACCATGGCCTGCCTCCTGAGGTTAACTCATTGCCAGCCACTCGCTGGCCCAAAGCTCCCGAGAGCAAGGCCAGCAAGACTAAAACAATTTCCCAACCTAGAAGGCAGTGGCTGAGTGCCAAGCCCTGAGGGTGCTTTCTGCCCTTTTCCAGAAGAAAGTCCAGCCCTAGACAGTGGCCCCTTAGGCAGTGGGCAGGGAGCCATCTCCCAGGCTGTCAGGATGCTCATGGGAGCACGACTTAGCCGCCCTTGGTAGGGGAACCTTTCATAGGGGACTGACCGCCTGTGGCTTGTTGTCAGCAGAACAAAAGCTGCAGGTGGGGCCCTGGCAGCAGCCAGACCCAGGGAGTCTGGCCTGACCTGACCAGTGTGCTGGTCAGTCTGCACGTAAGCTAGTGCTCATGTTTCTTGCCCCCAAAGAGGTCTCACTGAGGACTTTGCCAGGAGGCTCCATACTCCTGAAAAGATGCCTCACGGGGATTTGAGATCAATTTTACAGTTTCTCTTAACACAGTGGTTTTATGGCATATAGGACCCCAGGGAGAGTTCCCTAAAGCTCCAAGGTGTTATTCCCCAAGTCAGGTGGCAGAGGGGATTTTGCTTAGCTGGCTCAGGGTGACTGAGCTGCCAGCGGAGCACTGTGGAGCACTCAGAGCTGCCTCTGAGGGGAGAGGCCTGGAAGACCACCAGGAGAAGCTCTGCCCTTGGTGACTGAAAATGAAGAAGCCCTTTCTTCCCTTAGTACCTGCCAACAGAAGCGACAGCCCTGCTTGGCTGGGGTTGCAACCCATGCTGACCTTGACTGTCAGGCTGACTTTGGATCTTGACATTCTTCTGCAGGGAACATCCCTGCCTCTGTGGAGAATCCTTGGTCTTACACTTCTCACTGCACCGGCTCCTCTGCTCACCCCCGAAGCCACCTGCCAGGCACCGGTTCCCCAGTCCGTGCTTGGCTAAGAGAGGCAGTGTTCGGCGGCGAACCACTCGTGAGCCTTTGCTGTTACAGTACAGACGTCCTGGCTCCTGCCCCAGGCCTCCCCGGGGCCTTCGGCTCCCGCCCACTTGAGGGAAGCTCCCTCCCACTCCCTACCTTATGGACCTCTTTCTCGCGCCTTTCTCCTCTGTCACGGCTCTGTGTCTTCCCCATCTAGGCTCAGGCCAGGTTTTAGCCACTGCTGGGCTTGGGGGCAAATCAGACTGACCCACCAGGACCCCCTGCACACTCACCACCTACTTCCTGGTTCTTTGAACTACTTGCACACAAGTTACATGGCACCTACCAGGTCCTCAGCTCTGTGAGGTGGAAGAAGGCACAGGGTGCTAACTTGTAGGGAGCTCACACCTCACATCACTGCCTTCTTGACCCCTTGGGTTCCTTTGCAGCCATGCTGCACCTGCTGTTATCTCGGTGCCTTGAGTGTTCATTTTCCCTGTAAAAAAATGGGCTCTTGGTCTTCTGAATATAAACGCATTGTATGGACACTTCTTAATGCTACTGTACACTTGGGGCATCTACTCTCTGCCCCTGTACTGTCTGAATGAGTTCCCTGTCTCAGTCCTCAGCTTGGCTGTAACCACTTGGCCTGTGACAGTCACAGCTAGTGTTGCTACCCACCTACATCTCCAGGCAAATCTCGGCACTGGAGCCGGTCTTGGGCCTGGCATGGTCTTCCTGCTAATTGACCTGCTCTCCAGCTGGTTGGGCAGAGGTCCTGGGACCCTCCGTGGCCTCCAGAGCGTAACTCTCCTCACTGGCGTTGTCTGGATCTCTTTGCTGGGGCCTCTTTCTACTTTAATCCTCAGGGCTTCACATTCCTGCGCCCAGCTTAGCTGCATGCCAGGTCCCGTAGAGCCACAGCGTGGCTGTACCTAGGCTCCACCTGCCGTTCCATGTCTCCCCAGAATACCCAGATCACGCCTGAGTCTCTTCTGCCCTTCGACACTGCTCTAGGCTTGTCATCCCCGGGTTGCACCAGGCCCAGCCTCCAGAACTTGGTGCTGTCTCCTGAGCCCCGGGATGGCTTCATCCACAGCCACTCACGAGGTTCCTGGCATGCATGTCCTGAGCCAGCCGGACGCTGCTCTGACGGTCTACCCTGCAGGCCCCCACCCCGACCAAATCCATCCCGTGACTCAGGATGGCTACCAGTGACCAGGGGGATTTCTGTCCATCACACACCCCTACTTCTAGCTCCCTCTCTTACTCTTGCCACAAATTAACTTTTTTCTTCTTATTCTCCAAAGGTCCAGTGAAAGCTATTCTCTGATGATAATGGTCGCAAACACTCACTGAACTACCCTGTGTGCTAGGTACTCTTCAAGCACATTATGTATATTGGCCACATCCTCCTCACAGGTCTTTGAAATACCAAACATTGTCTTTGCTTTACACACGAATAAACTGAGACACAGGATTAAGGGGCATGGCAAGTGAGCGGCAAGCTAAGGATGTGATTGCCGCCCCCTCTCCGTACGTCCACACTCTTCGGGAGCCACAATTTCAGGCTTCTAGGCACTTAGGCTTCCAACTATTTCCCTAGCTCTGACATTTAGGTTTCTAGAATTTTCTTGGCATTTGTTTCCTTATTCTGGTCCGAATCCCCTTGCCTTCTCTCCTGGTCCTGGCTATCGTGTTCTCTGCTGCCATCAGCCTGCTGGCAGAGAGTAAACCAAGGACCCCAGGTTTGCACTGGGGAGTCAGCAAAGTGAACAATCCGTGTGCATGTCGTTGAGAGTTGACTGAAAACCCAGCTAGAGGCTTCCTTTAAGGCCCACTTTCTGGGTCTTCTCCCTCATTTCTGGGCCTGTCTCGTCAGCTCTGCTCTCCTGAGCACTCCTGACCCCAGTCACAACTAAAAGATGAATCCTGACCCTCCACCCTGCCTTTCCTGCAGCCAGGAGGTCACCTAGAATCTTTGCACCATTATACCTGCTCGGGAGTCTGCTTCTGCTTCAGCATATGCTTCAGGGTGTTTGCTGGCATGGCCTCCTTCTGAGGACAGGTTCCTGGCCTTCTGAAGGGCCAGCCAGCCGCCCCTGACAATCTAAGTTCCCCTCACTCAGCCCACACCAAGCAGCTGGGTTATTAGGAAGGGCAATGTGGTGTTTAGAAGGGTCTCAGAGCTGTCAGCAGGACATACATGTTCACACGGGAAGGCTAGAACTTGAGTCCCTGAAACCTGGGTTTGTGTTTGTCTGTTGAAGCCTCATTAACAAGTGGTAAATGAAAGTGGGGATATTCAGTGGAACTGCAGATAAATTGGGCTTGTTCAGAGAGAGGCCTCTGGCTGCCAGCTCCACGGGCCCTGCCCAGAGCACTGCCACTGGTTGGCTCAGCTCCTTGTGGTCTGCCAACCTCGATTTAAAGATTTTGCTTAGCATGAATTCCTGGTCTTGCTCCGGGCGAGTTGGTGCTTGTTTGGGTAACTGGTAGCCTTCTAGAGGTGTTTAGGGATGGAAATCCCCAAACTTTTTCCTTCCTAGAATGACATGCAAACCAGGGCCTGGCCCAAGGGCGGTGGGGAGAAACCTAAGCCAGGACTCATATGTGCACTGGGCGACCCACAAAGTCCGTGTCTGTGTGCTTGGATAGTTGCTTCCCCTCCTCCTCCCGGCTTCTGTGGGCACAAGTGGAGGGTTTCAGAGGCCACTGTCACACGAGGCCTAAACCCGTCTCCATCTCTTCCACCCCAGCTGTGCCGACCTACCCCAGGGCTACAAAGACTGCAGGGGGCCAGGCCTTGCGGCCACAAAGAGGAAACAAATGGCCGACATGCCTTCTCCGACGGGAGCTACATCCCTAGGGGCCAGGAAGGCACATACCAAACTGGAGTGGCCCAATCTGGGCTAGAGTTGAACCCCAGGCTTCAAGTTCACCCCATCTGCCCTCGGGGCTCCCAGAGTTTGGGAAGATGAGTGTGGACACACAAGCTGGAATGACATAATGACATCGGCCTCGTGAGACAAGGACTGACTGATTTGCTGTGGGCAGGAGGCAGTACCCCTCTGGCAGAGCGGTCTCCTAGAGGAGGTAGAGCAGCTTCAAGAATTAAGCTTTGCTTGGGATGCAGCATGGAATTTGGCGCCCTGATTGGAGTTTCTACATCACGAAATGGAAACAGACTCTTGGGGCTCTGAGGGGCTGGGCTCTGTGTTGGGGTGCTGCTGTGAAGGGCGGGCCGCACGGCAGCCTGAAGCACCCGCTGCCCAACCCTGGCTCCCCGGCGCCGCCAGCCGCAGCAGCAGGCTGCAGCTGTTCTGAGTCTGGCTCCCCAGAGCTCATTTCCCCACGGCTCCTGTTCTAGGATGGCCTTTGACCTCAGGCATAGGCTCCATCTCCTGGCTGAGGCTGTTTCCTTTGGTGCCCATTTGCACAGAAATGACAGAAATAACCAGGCAATGAACTCAACCCTGTGCAGTTACTCCCTCCCACAGGGCCCTGCTTCTGGTGGTCAGAGCCTGCAGCGTGCTGGGCTGCAGGGGACACAGGGTGTGTCGTCTGTGCCCGGCACTGGGATGAGGGAAAGTGGCTGTCCCGGGGTTGGGTGCTGGCCAGGGAGAGGGCAGATGGCCCAGACGCTGACACTGGCCCCAGAACACCTGCTGGGGACTCTGGGATTCGTACTTGCGATCATTGAGTACTGTCTCTTCAGGGGTCACTCTGGAAGGAACTGGAGCAGGGAACTGGCTGAGAGCGATGAGGAGAGGGGTGCTCCACTTTGGCTCCTCAGAGAAGTGATTCTGTTTGGGGGACCTTTTCTTCCGTTTATGAAATAGAGGTCACATTTGCTACCCTCCTGGGGACGTGGTGAGAATGAATTAAGTCAGATTGAAAATTGAGCATTTTGGGGCCCTGTGGGCCTTCCGCCCACCGAGATCTAGGCTCCTGCCAGCAGGGCGGTGGTTCGAGAAAAGCGGGCCCAGGCCCAGCATAGTGGTCAGTTAGACACCTGGGGACAGATGGACACAAATGAACTTTCAAGGCCAAATGCATGATGCCAGGACCTAGGCGTGGATGATCCAGTCCAGTGTTTTATGTACATTTTCCCACAACTCATTTTATCAAGTGCACATCTCTGAAATTATAATCAAAACAAATAGGAAAACTGATACCTTTGGCAACCTACCTTTCAGACATTATTTTGCTCACAGGTTACAGCCACCTTGATGATAGGCAATGTTTTTGCTCAAGAACCTGGTCAGAAAGAAATGGAAGTGTTTTGCATGTTTCTCCACAGCAGTTTCTGGTGACTCTTATGGAAAGATGTACTGTCTTACAACTGAGATTCTTCAGAGATGAAGTTCAGTCAGTGGGAAAAACACCTGCGTTTTTGCCCCTGGGTGTGCCATTGCCCATCCCTCCCATGCTGGGTACAGTGGGAGGGCAGAGCCTTCCCGAAGCATCTCACTTCACTCCAGGACACGCCTGTGTGGCAGGCGTCTGCCGTGTTCAAAGCTCTGGTTAGTCCTGCTGTGGGGCCCTCCTGGGGCCTGTGCTGGGGAGACAGTGACTAAGGGGCTCTCCCTACCTGTCCCCAACCCATGACTTGGCCCACGGAATCAGCACAGCTGTGAGACCCTGGGCAACACCCCCACCTATTTCCAGTGGGGCTTGGGCTGTACCACGTGGAGGTAGAGGACAGCAAACCAGAAATGTTAGGGATGTCGGGGGGTGGGGAGCTGTGCTGAAAGACTCCCAGAGGCTTCCTCCTCCCCACCCAAAGTCCCGACTATTTTGAAAGTTGAAAGGCTCTGCTGCCTATCTCTAGCTGCTGGTGTGCTGTATGTTTCAGATTGATGGTCTGGAGGAGAAGCTGTCACAATGTCAGAGGGACCTGGAGGCTGTGAACTCCAGGCTCTGTGGGGCAGAGCTGAGCCCAGACACCAGGTAATGCTCCTGCCCACACCCTCTGCCCCGCCCTCCTTCAGCCCTTCCTGTCTAACCTAGGCCCTGAGCTTCTAGTCCCCCCTCCAGCTGCCACCAGAGACCTGGGCCCTTGTCCAGCCTGCCCTGGTATGCCAGCTGCCCCTCTGGTGGGAAGAAGGAAAAGGGCTGGAGCCATAAAACTCCTTCCCCCTCACAGGAAGTCTCTGGAGAAGGAGAAAAACAGCCTGATGAACAAAGCCTCCAACTACGGTAAGAAAGTTCCCTTCTGTTAGCAGCCCCCCCAGGGTCCAGAGGGGCAGGCAGCCCAAAGAGCCAGCCCACAAGGCAGTAGGGGTCCAGGAGGCCGCAGGAACCCACCACAGGCCCAGCAGCCTGGAAGAGTGGTTTGTTCCTTTGTTCCTAGGAGAGAGTGGCCTGCGGGTCCGTCTTCCTGGAACTTCTGAAGGGGTGCGATGGTAGCCAGGTCCAGAAAAGGGTCTCACATCCACTCAGACTTGGGAGGTCTGTTTTCCCTGCCCATTCCTCCCAGACCTCCACTCCACCATGAGGAAAACCTGGTGGTGGGAGTGAGGGCCTTGGTGAAGGAGGGTGAACCTCCCCCTTAGCGCTGTGAGGGGCTGCTGGGGTGGAGCAATGCTGCCACCTTCTGGGTGCTGGGGGCACAGCCAGGTAGAGCCCAGGCG
This sequence comes from Tonatia bakeri, assembly GCA_004024845.1. Taxonomy (NCBI): domain Eukaryota; kingdom Metazoa; phylum Chordata; class Mammalia; order Chiroptera; family Phyllostomidae; genus Tonatia; species Tonatia bakeri. The sequence continues at coordinate 24,258 of PVIA01007823.1, forward strand.
TGGCACGGAGGGCTGTGGCTAGGCCCACTACCACCCCTTCCGCCGCTCCACCCCTGCCAGCCTGGAGGAAGGATGGTCCACAGAGGCTCCTTGATTTGTTTGTTCTATTCTCAGGGGTCAGATGTGGCCAAGAACCAGCCCAGAACAGTCCACATGGCAGGGAACCTTCCAGGGGGCCATTTTGAAAAACCACTAAGCACAGTCCCTGTGCACACCCACAGCCCTGCCTGGGTCCCGTCTGGTCTGCAGGCATCTCCCTGCTCCCTCACACAGGCAGAGGTCAGGCATCAGTTACCCCTCTAGCCTAGCAGTTGTCACACACCTGCGTGTCACACGAGGAGCTGAATGGAGACTGCATGGCCGTCGAGTTGGACTGGCTTCCTCTAGAGCAGAGCCCGACTACTCACAGTACAAACTGCCTCCTCTTAGCTCCCCCCATTCCTTGTCTGGGCGCCCAGCAGACTGGGAGCAATGGTGGTGCAGTTACCCGTTACCTACCCCCAAGTCCGCACGCAGGAGGTCCCGGGTGCCCTCAGAGTTTCTAGTTGAGACACTCTGAAGGGATGAGCACCACAGAGCCACCCAGTGACAGGCCGACGACTCACCTGGTGATGCCATGCCACCACATAGCTTGGCTTTCACGTGTGGCCTTTTTGGTGACCTCCTCACACATCCCATTCTCGGCTTCAACTGCATTTGAAGAGAAATGGTTGAACAGCATTGAGTGCTGGGACTTTTGTGGGCAAGGGGGAATCATTTTTACAGATAAGGAAGCGGCTGGTAGGGAACACCTCTGCCCTTAGCAGTGTGTGCGCCCATCTGTGGCAGAGGCAGAGGCAGAGGCAGATGACAGTAGCAGAAGGACCCAAACTACCTGTTCGACACCCTGTATCCTCCCAGAAAAGGAGCTGAAGTTGCTTCGGCAGGAAAACCGGAAGAACACGCTGCTATCCGTGGCCATCTTCATCCTCCTAAGCCTCATCTATGCCTGCTGGACCATGTGAGCCTGAGATTTCTCCAGTCTGCAGCCTGGTCACAACCAAGCAGGCCCTTCAGGCCTCAAGAGGACCAAGGTACAGGGACATTTCTGCTCCACCCGGACACCGGAGCAGGGCTTCCTGCTGGCTCAGCCCCTCCTGCCGCCCTGCCCTGCCAGGGGGCCTGGGTCTCCAGGACTGCATGCCGGCCCCTCCCTGAGCCCATGGGAGAGGCAATAAAGAACACCCGGGCCGCACCTGTCTGCTGAGTCAGTGTCATGTTCCCACAGCAGCTAGGGGCAGGCGGCGGTGGGCGGGGTGCACGCTCAGGAATCAAGGAAGAGATGTTCAGGGAAAGCTCTTGGCTTAGAACTCAGAAATAAGGGAGGCTACAAAGGTGAGCCCCTGGCTTAAATGGGGGATAAGAAGACAGCAGGAAGTGCTCTCCAAGCCAGAACTACACTGGGAGCCATTTCCAGGGCTTGGGAAATGCGCCGTGTCCACCACCCCCTCCAACCACACTGCCTTGCTCTCTAATCAGTGCCACTGCCTGTAGTTGTGGCAGAAAAAATGTAGCATATGCTGCGAAAGACAACTTGGGGACTTGAAGTGGTCTCGTGGCAGTCCCACAGAGGCAAGGAGTTAATCCGTCTTCAAGAGGCAGGCAAGCCGGTGAGGTCTGGTGGAGTGAGTGGGCAACAAGAGCCACGGTAATGACCAGACAGACTTATGGTGACAGTGGCCAGTAAATCAGGCAGGGTTTGCAGGAAGCAGCAGTAGAGGTGGGGCCGACTGGAGGGGGAGGCAGGAGCCGCAAACACAGACATCTCATACAGCCCCTGAGCACATCCCCAGCCCTACTCCCCACACAGGGCCAGGAGTCTGGGGTGGGAGGCTGGAGCAAGGCAGAGCCATGCAGGGCAACCAAAAAGGTGAAAGGCTTGGGAGCTGAGATCTCCCCAATGAAGTAAAAAAGGAAAGGAGTTGTCCTGGGAGCTTGGGCAAAGACCCTTGAAGCCAGGGTGAAGGAGCCCAGCAAAATGCAGGCAGGCTCTAGGAGGAACCCGCACCCGGGAGGGAACTGGTGAAGAACCGGCCTGGAATGGAGCGGGAGGTGCTGCCAGCACCTGCATGTCCCCCACCCCAAGCACAGCACCCAGTGCAGAGAAAAGGAGGGATGCAGGCTGCGGGTCAGCGAAACCACCTCTCCCTCCCTCCGGTCTAGTGGCACTAATTGGTCTGACACCTGTGATATTTTTAGTCACACAGACTGATCCCGGATTGTCACCGTGGCACCAGAGCTGTGTGATTTACGTGAGGGAGAAAGTGCCTCTCCACCCCGCTAGGCTATAGGCCCATTCATCCTCCCGTCCCGGCTAACAGGAGCTGCACCACTTCCTGACTTCCTCAGGCCCCTTTCTGGCAGCAAGCAGCAGTTCTGGGAGCCCTGAGTTTGGACAAGGCCCTGATTAAACAAATCCTCTCTTCTAGGACAGCTTTCTCCCCTTCACCTTCCGCCCAAGCTGTTTTATCCAAGCCAGTCCCAGACCACAAAGTACCAAGGACAATCAGCAGCAGCCCCAGCACAGAGCCACACAGGCATTAAAAATATGTTTATCTTTAATGATCCAAGATTTTGCAAGACACACTGATATACCTAGAACTGGGTGGAAAGACAGCATTTTAGCAGTGCTGCTGCCAACCCAGTGTGGGGAGGGGGACTGGATGCTGGCTGGAGACCCGCCCCACCCAGGTGGAGCCAATCGCAACCTCACAGGGAGCCTCAGTACCCTATCTCCATGGAAACCAGTCTAGCATTGGGATGGGACCCTAGGGAGCCTGTACAAACATCTGACAGGCACCCTCCCCACCCAAAGCTACTGCCCAGCTTCCCCTCTTCCCCCTCCACCACCACAGAGGAAATAGTGACCATAAAATGACAGAGTGACTATAACCCCTACTGGGGAATGAAGAGGGGGAAGGGTAGCAAGGTGGCTGTGGCAAGTGAGGTTGTCAAAACTGCCAGAGAGTGGGGTGCAAACACTCCCCCTCCACCACCAAGAGGTACCATCTGTTATGGTGGGCCACAGAGAAAGGCAGGGCTTCGAGGATGCTCCCTCCCCTTCCACAGCTGCCCACAGTTCAGGTCCAAAGGGGATGGGGCCCAGGAAGCCTCTATCACCCAAGGAAGCAGTCACACACACTACCAAAGTTGGTGCTACCTGCATCCTGATGTGGTATCAGGGGTGTGGGGCCCTCACACCTCCCTTCCCGGCCTGCGGGACTGTCAAGAGGTCTAGGCTGCGAAGAATTCCAGGAAAGACCAAGACAGGGTGCGGAACGAGACAAGGAAATCTCCAACTTGGCATCAAAACAGAGCAAGTTCAAAGAAACAAAACCTTGATTTGTACAGCAGCTGCTCCCGGCCAGCTCACGACAGTGGGCCTTCGCCCAGTAAAAAGTTGGGCAAAGCTGGGCGATGGCTGCCCTCAGGGCAGTGCATGGAACTCAGAAAAGTGAGTCTACAGGATACAGGAGAAAACAGCAGAGCTAAGGCCCTGGCTCTCCGACGTGGCCCTCACCAGCCCCACGCGTCCTAGGCCCTGACCGCAAACCCACTGCAGGAGCAGCATCTCTCAGGCTGAGTCCTGGCAGGGGAGACGGTTCCCAGGCAGGTCCCTGGGGAGGGAAGTCTAAAAGGTGTCCCAGAAGGAACCTGTGAGTGTCCTCAGAAGGTCCCCAACTGAACTCTTCAGGGCAGATGGAGAGGAGACCACCCACTCCTCGTGGCCAGGCTGCAGTGACTGTGTTCCCCTGTCCCTTTCCGAGGATGAAGGAACCAGCACTGTGTGCCCCAGGCAGAGCACGCTGACTCCGAACAGGGCATGGTGCAGGAGTGGGCGTCCCTGGGCCCTCAGGCGCTGTGCATCTGGATGAAGGAGAGGACGTCTTCCTTGGACAGCTTGTCTGGGTCCTGGGGCTTCTGGGAGTCATGTACACGGATGCCATCTCCCCACTCCCAAAAGAGCCGGCCATAGTAGCAGATGCTGGGAAGGAGAAAGGTCAGAGGGCCACACTCAGGTGATGCAAGACAGAGACCACCACCCCACCCCTGACAACCGTGGCGTAGGGCAATGGTCCCCAACTTTTTGGCGCCAGGGACTGGTTTCGTGAGAGAATTTTTCCAGAGCCAGGGCGGGGCAGACAGGAGGTGGAGCGCAGGCTGTAATGCCAGCACAGCTTTGCGAGCTCGCCCCGCCCCCACCCCCCTCGCCTCCTGCTGTGCGGCCAGGAAGGGGCAGGAGCTGGGGGGTTAGGGGGCGTTTTCCTCTGGCAGCCAAAACCCCAGAAGACTCCAGCTCCTCCTCCTCACCTCCTCACACCAGCTTTTCCCAACAAACAGCTGCTGCTTGCTGATCACACCCTGCTGGGTTTTCACAATTACTGATACTCCTGGTTCACCTATCTGTGCTGGTCTAATAAATAGTATTCATGTGCTGACAAGAGCTAGTGTCAATGGTTCATTTTGGGCACATTAGGGCTACTGGTAGCTGTTGAAATCTGTGATCAACAATCTGGCAAATGGATTCCGGGCCCTGAGAAGGGCACTGGGACCCTGGGCTTTGAGAGGCAGCGCTGTGGTATTCAACCACGTTCCCACCACTGGGCCAGCCTTATGTAAGCTGCTCCGTGGGGCCCACGCCCTGCCTAAGTGGGGCCCTTCCCACCCAGGACTCCCAACCATCACAGCAGGTCCTAGCGTCACTCCTTTTAACTGAGCTTGCTTACTACCCAGGTCCAGCCACACCCTGGAGGGGCCGCCCTCTGCATCTGTGTGGGGAGGACCCTGGCCTTGCTCAGGGGAGCCCCTGCACGGGCAGGCTTGGAGGAGGGCTACTTACTGAAATGGGGCAATGGAGTCTGGAGGGAGTTCATAGGTAGAGGTTCCAGTTTTCTTGTTGTAGAAGAACTTCCTCTTAAAGCTTTTGCTGATTCTCATAGTCCATGGCTCTGACAGCAGGAAGAGGAGAAGCGGCCCAGAGAAGAAACAAACCCATGAGGGAACAGGTCAGGCCAAAGCAGGGGCGTGCCTCCCTCCACTCCCCTCCTTCCACTCCCCTCCCCCAACGTGCAGGCAGAGACCGGCCTGTGAGGACGCAGATTTCACTACCAGCCCAAAGGGGATCCAGAAGAATGACTACGTTAATTAACCCCACCTAGTCCTGCCAACCTGCGTCAGGGCAAAAACTTGGACCCTGGCAGAGGGAGCACAACTCTGTTAACCAGAAGGGGGCTCTGAAGAAGGGGGTTCTACAGGGGGTGCAACTGTCCGAGACTGACTTTCTGAATCTGCCGCTGCTTGCTGAGAAATCCTCTTCCTGCCATGAGGACACCACATGCATGGACGAGGGGGGCTCCCCCCGCAACCTAACTGCCGAAGAACAGAAGAGGCTCAGGGCACACAACTGCCCACCTGGCCCCCAAGCATCTCAAAGAAATGCCAGCCTGGGTGCTACCCATATTCGTGGAGAACCCTTAGCTCTGGCTTAGGCAGGGTCTGGGCCAGTCACTCTGACTGAGGGGCAGGACAGGGAACAGTCACTTATCACCCACCATTCACTGTCCTGACGATGTAGAGGCCAGTGGGCACAAAGTGCCGGTCGTCCCGCCCCGTGTAGCTGAGCTTCGGCGTGCCACTGGAGCCCTTGATGACTTTCATCTCTAACCTGGTGTCCCCAAGCGGGCGTGCAACAGGAAGTGTGAGTGTGTGCATGATGGAGAAAGAGAGCCCTACATTAGCCTCTTGCTATTATCAAAATCACAGCAACCAAAGTACTAGCAGTTCAATGTAAGAAACTGAGGCAGAGACATGAGCGAACTGCTCCGCGCCACAGTGCAAGTGAGTGCACGCAGTGCTGGCTTCAGAACTCGGGCTCAGGCTCCGAACTCCCAACACGGTAATGGAGGCAGGGGGGTAACAGACGTCTGTGATATATTGCTATTGTCGTGTTTCAGGGTGACACCACTAACGGCAAGGGTAAGACCTGAGTGCCTCCGGGTGCCACTGGGTCTTCAGTCCACCACCCATGGCATCACCATGGCCAACAAAGAGTTAACATGAAAGCGCTGAAAACAGAGGCTGTGACAGTGCAGGCCTAGGAGGGACCCACGGATCCCAGCCACCCCCGCACGCACGGCTAAGAATTTGAAGAGGCAGTTATGCCCCCTAACCCTCCAGGCTCAATCTCTCTGTCAGCACCAGGAGCTGGGATTTATAGTGTTTCAAGCAGCTTGCTGCTCAGCCCCTCGCAGGGACGATCGTAACTATTACAGCATCAATGAGCCCGTATTTCTGCCTGACGCACACCAGCCTGCTCCCCTCTGACAGGGTGCTGAATCAGCTCTCGGCCGGGGGGCCCTTGGCTGCAGTGGAACCTCGCTGCATGAGGCAAGGGAGGTTGGGGGTAAAGGCGGCTTGCCGGAGCCAACTTACCACCCACCCCAAACAACCTCTACAGAAAAAAACAGCAAATCCTGGACACTGTGATGGCCCCCATCTTAACTCCTCTCAAACCCTGAGCTGCCCTGGTTGAGTCACTCACCTGACAAAAATCTTCTCCATTTCCTCCAGCCGGTATACCTCCTTCACTCTGCAGGGAGAGGGATGGAAAGAAGACAAGGGCTTCCTGGGGGGCATTCTTGTCCAGGCAGCAGCTGGCAGGAGGAGGCTACGCCTGTCCTTGCCCTCTGCCCCCCCGGCCTGCCCTGCCCCACTACACAGACAAACCCTATGTGTCAGAGCTGTCAAGAGTCCCCTGGGGCCTACAGGGCAACTGGGGAGAGCCACGTTGGTTAGGGAAGACCAGAGCTAGTGGAAGGGCTAGCAGGCACCCCACCCCAGTGTGTCATCACTGTTGCCGGAGGCCAGAACACCAAGGTCCAGGCTCTTGGCCATATCTGACTACGTGGGTTTTAGGCATTTTTGTAGCAGAGTTACTTCCAAATAGCCCTAAAAGGTCTGTTACCATAGGGGGTAGGGGGACTCCTAACCAGGATGCAGGGCTCCCGTTTAATGCCCCGCCCTCCACTTCTGGGGCCCTTGCACACGCCCTGGGAAGTGCCACTGGGAAGGTCCCCAGAGACCCAGCAACCAGACCACAGGCGGAGTTTCTGGGAGCTGCCTCTCAAGGCCAGGCAGACAGGACTTTTGCAAGCACAGGAAGAAGTTGCTTTTAGACTTTCAGAAGGCATCTATAAAGTACATTTTCAGTACTGGATTTAATTTTAACTAAATTCACATTAAAAAAAATAAAAATAATTTTGATAAAATATAGACATCTCAGTCTCAGCCGTATAAAACCTGAGGTAACAACTTCAGACCTCGCTCAGCCATGAAAAGTCTACTCTCCGCCTGTCTGCTCCCTGACTGCCCTCCCCTCCCCTCCTCCCTCAGGCCCCCGAACTTTCCCACAGCCTAACATGGCAGCGAACCCTGGCCTTCTTCCCGGCACCAGGGATCCCACTCCCTCAAACCATCCTTCTCTTTTTCATGTTTGAAAACTCCCATTCCCTCAGGACCCTTTCTCATTGGGAAAAAAATGGAAACACCAGGTGACATGCTAATGATACTCAAGTGTGAGCGTGTGACCTGCAGAGGTGCGTGAGCCCTCAGAAGCACGTCTTAAATGAGGACACCTTAGCCACTAGGAATGACTCTCCTGTGGAGGTTCGCCCATTGTGACAATGAGGACGGGGAGCTACTCTGGGGCGAACAGCCATCTGCCTAGCACCCCATACAAGCGCTCATCAAGGGCAGTCACCTCTAACACCAAACTCACCTGGTCTCCACAGGGTGAGGAAGAAGACACTGACCAGAAAGAAGCAAAGGGGACAGGGATTTGGGAAGGAGATATGTTTACCTGATGGGATTCATGTCAGGCCGACTAGGCTTGGAAACAGCTTTCACAAATTTCTCAGCGAGCTGAATTCTACAATCCAAATGGAATCACTCAGACGCAAGCAAGGGTGCCTCCACCAGCACCCTGCCCGCCCCAGTGCGAGAACACTCCTGACTGCGGCAAGAAGCAGTCAACTGCTCCAAGAGGCGGCGCTCCTGTGCCCCAGGAGACTTACCCTACCCTTTTCCACTAATGTCTCTCTTTACGCGCACTCCCTCTCTGGATTCCGATCTCTGACTTTGCTATAGCTTGGCTGGTTCTCCCGAAGTGTGCCTGTGGCTGCATTCAGACCCCTCCTCCAGAACTCCAGTGTCATCCCTACTGTAAATGTCTGCTCCATCACCCCAAACCAGACACCACAGCACACTCACTCCGACGACCCAACTTAGGAGCAATGTCACCATCACAGCGGTGCAAGATGTCCCTCCTTTTTGCTCTTCCTCCTTTATCACAACTGATTAGGCATGTACCCTCCAACAGAAGTGTCTCTATGGGAATTGTGGGGCCCAGATGAACCAACTTAAATGGGACCACCCAAGCATGAGACATGTTCTTCCAAGAAGACCCTCCTTCTCCCTATACGGTGACCCTCTTTCTCAACCTTAACACAAATATCACCTGTCATCTGAACAGCTGTAGCAAAATAAGACTGTGCTGGTATGTATGACCAGCAAAGCTTAAGCAAAATCTGAGGTGCCAACACCAATTTCTCACCCTGCCCTTGAAACCAGCCCGTGGGTGGAGGAGGAAACTCTAAGGATATCCTTAAGCACAGAAGGCCTGGGTGAGCGGCGAAGCCTCAGGGGCTGCTGCCACAGAGGTGCCCAGGCCCACCCCATGTCCCCCCCCCCCAGGGCCCAGGCCAGACCTCTGGTTAAAGTGTTGCTCCCGCACGTCGCTGCCATTCAGCACGAGGACATCAAGGATGTGGATCGCGCTAATTTTTCGCTGGGCCTTCCCCTAGAAGGACAAGTACGCTGCCCACCCTGCCAGGCACTGGCCTGGGACCACTCTGCCCACCATTCTGCCTACAGCCGGGACAGGGACTGGCTCTAAACACAGGGTGTTTCTCTTGCCCCCCTCCTTGCTGAATTCTCAGCACTAGCCTGGCCCAGGCTTCTTAGCAGGCAGAGATCTGAGGCTCTGGGTACTGAGCCTCCTTGAATCTCAAGCCCAGTGAAGCTGCTGCCATGGTGCTTCAGCCAAGGGCCTGACCTCCCACTATTGCCAGATTTTCCCACTGGTTGTTCTAAGAGTCCTCCGTATGGCTGTTAACATCCAAAGCTAGTGAGAAGGTTGCTTCTTTCCCAAGGGATCTCTGGTCAAAAACTAAATCAGCAGCTAAAAAATACCTAGTAAGCCCACCAGGGCCCGTGATGCAGAGAGACAGCAGAGGTCTCCTCCTTCGCATACAGAGCTGTGCTCCTTCCTACCTGAATATGCCACGGCAGCTGCTCGACAACTTATTACCAAGCCTTACCCTGGCCCTGGGACTATCAAGCACCCCATAAAATGTAACCCAGTTAACTCAGGGGGAAAAGGGCCAGACTCAGCTGTGCCCCAGGTTCCTGGCTGGCAGGGGCAGGACACGTGAGCAGAACCACCTCTGACCTCCCCTTTCAGCTCATGGACAATCTCCACAGAGAGCAGAGTGTCCCGGGGTAGCTCTGTCTTCAGGTCCAGCTTGACCCAGCGGTCTGACTGGCGGCCATCCCACGTGTAGATCTGTGACTTCTAAGGGCAGAGAGGAAGGCTGGATCAGGCAGGCATGGAGACTGAGGGATCAGAGGTTCAGTTCTTAAAAGGGCTTTTAGTTGGTGGCTACAAGCTTATAGGGCTGGGAAATGTCGGAGGAAACGTCTAGGAGAGACCAGTCGGTTATATCCTTCAGCGATCAGACAGTGTTGGCTTCCACAGCTTCAGCGGGAGAGAAGCAGCGACTGATTCAGTCCTGATATAGGCAACAGACCAGGGCAGCATTCAAAAGGTCAAGGTTCACGAATAGTGGCTCTCAAGAAAGATCCAGCTTAGTGTATATCTATCCCCCTTAGACTAAGGTGGGTTTGGGAAAGGATCCAGAAAGCAGGAGAGAGAGAAAGTGAGAGGACACAGGGAAAATGAGGAAGCAGAGACAAAATTATGCAGAAAGGCAGTCAGAGTGGAAAGAGCAATTATCCCTCATCAAAAACTAAATCAGCAGCTAAAACATACCCAGCAGGCCCACCCGGGCCCTCAATGCACAGAGATGACCCGATCAAGCAACATACAGAACTGCCAAGGCTTTCCTTCCTTCAGCTCATTTTAGGTTCCTAGGGCCCCAGAGGTGGAGACAGATAGTGGCTTTGCCAGAAGCGATGAGATGGGGTGCCAGTGGCTTTGCAAAAAAATGGGTACATGGGCCCAAGCCAGATTAGGCCGCTGACCATCCTACTAGCCTTGGAAATTCCATATCACAAGAAAAGAGGCAGTATTCCCTTTAGCAATGCACAGAGATGAATCAGCAAATACATAAATAAAAGAAAGAAGGAAAACATCTGGCTAACTCAGAGGGAGAAAGGAAGTTTCAAGAAATACCTTCCTTGGAGTCAAAGCCCTAATTCCTTGGTGCCAAGAGAACATACACTGAGTCTGGCAGACAGCTGTCTAGATTCCCAGACAAAAGGCAAGGCTCCACCACCCCTCCCTGGGGAGGAAGCCGGCTGCAGACTTACCCCCAGGCCGAGGAGGAATTTCTGCTCGCTGCCAGACACCATGCAGCGGTAGTCGAGCACTGGGCGGATCTTCTCCAAGGTTCTGGAGGTGAGCAGCGTGGGCTTGTAGCTGAAGAGGTCGATCTCAGTGCCCTGCAGCCCGGGTCAGAGAGAACACGGCTGGGCTGGGGGAGGGACAAGCATGCAGTCTGGGCGCCTATACAGGGCCGGGGGCGGGCTGGGGGAGGCAGGGACAGGAAGCACTTGCTCTCTGAACCATCCCCTGCGCCCCTGCTCTCCCTAACCAAGCACTCACTGGGAGCTAATTCCATCTGCCTAGAGTGTTCCTTTAGGACCTGTCAGGGGAGGCTGGGAAAGGAAACACCACCAAGTCTCCCAGTACAGATCGATTTACCTGAGCTACAAGCAAATGTCACCAGAATATAAAAGCCAACCCTTCAATAAAACTGAAGGCAAGGACTCGCCAGCAGCTGATGTGAGAGCAATTAAGTGATATCTCCACCCCATTCAGAAAAATGGACACATGCTATTCTTCTGAGGCTTCAAACTCATTCTCAAAACCAGCACAATGGCCCATGATCTGGGCCAGATTTAAATGAAACCCAGGGAAGAGCTGGAAGTCGGGTGGTAGGAAAGAAACAAGGCAGAAGAAATCCAAGGACCAACTTACCAGAAACAGGTCAGGCAGCCTAGGGTTAGGCCAGACCCATTGCAAAGTTCTCCTGGCAGCCCCTCTTGGCCCTCTGCCCAGCTCCCCAGGCCAAGATCACCCCACATTTACTGTCTCCCCTGCAGGCAAATCTCACGGAACCCTACACCTGCCGGAGAGTGACAGTCTGCACCACCCTTTGGGTGGCAGGAATGCTGAGCACAGCATATCTCAGAACAAGAGTCTTCAGACAGCCTGATGGGCTCCTGGGGAACTCAACACCCTACGCCGTGGGCTGCCCCTCAGCCTGGCCCCTTGGTGCCCGGGTGCTGCCTGCACAAACCCTTTGGAGGCCAGGCATCTGGGGTCTCAGTGATACTTTCCACATTTAGACGTAGGCCTAAGTTTTTATTTTCACCAGATACCACACTTACCTGAATTAGCTCAAAGAACTTAGACTTTGGGTCTGAGGAAGAAGGAGCAACTCGAGCCTGGTCTGGGATCTGAAAACAGATAGCAAAGAGCTTTGATTTTCAAATGTACTTTTTTAAAAGTATTTTTTAAAGATTTTATTTATATATTTTCAGACAGAGGGGAGGGGAGATAAAAAGAGAGGGAAAGAAACATCCATGTGTGGCTGCCTCTGGTGCACCCCCCTACCAGGGACCTGGCCTACAACCCAGGCACGTGTCCTGACTAGGAATTGAACCGGCGACCCTTTGATTCATAGGCCAGACTCAATCCACTGAGCCTCACCAGCTAGGGCTCAAATTACTTTTGACCAGGGCGGAGTTAGTCTACGCAGGCGAGGGGATGGGTCAGAGGAGTGGGGAAGAGGAAGCGACATGCAGCACAGGAGGCCACAAAGAGGGGGATGGAAGAGGACAGTGCAGTCATTGCTCCCTTTCAGGCCCTGTGGTAGCACACCCCATGTGCCACTTCCCTTTCTCTGCTGGCTGTCCACTTAGGACGACCAGCAGTGAAATGAAACCTATTCGCCCACCACTCTTGGCCTTCATGACCCAGCTGCAGGGCCAAACTGGTAGTGAAAGGGCCGAGGCGGTAAAAGCCAACAATGCTGAGACTTCCAGCTCCGGAACGCTGTGAGGGAAGGCGGACGTGTTCTGTCCACGAGGTAGGAGACGTTAAGGTGAAATGCTGGGGAGTTAGACCTATTCTTCTCTACAGCTTCCCTGCCCTGGAGCAACAACGAGCTAGGGGCGAGATGCTCACCTCCCAAAGGCGAAGGCACTGTTTCCGGATCTCTGCCTGCCGAGGCTCGCTCAAGGTCCTGGGAAAATGACGCCAGCAAGTGATTAAAACCTCCATGAGGTACAAGGAGTGTGCGCCTGTGCACCCCTCAGAACCCCAGAGAGAAGCAGCCCACATGCATAACGTGTGTGCGCACACAGAGGCCATGCTACCATCAGCCCAGGGAGCTTCTCACACTCACACGGCTCTGCCCCTTGAAGGCGGGAGTTGTACGCAAAAGGGGATGTACGCAAAAGGGGATGACTGTCCCTGACCGCCACAGAGGGAAAGGAGACTCCCCGCCTGACCGCCCACCTGGACGCCCGTCTGGGCTCCCCACACACCCTTCCCTGGTGACCCAGGGGTACATCCTGGCTCCTCCCCTGCTGGCGCAGGCCCCAGTAAATCCACCCTGGTGGACATCACTGTGCCGCAGAAAGCTGAATTAGCTCCTGCGTGCCGCTACTAGAGGTTTGCCCCAACCAGTCCTACTTTTCCTCTTTGACCACTCTATTCTGTGCCTCCTGAGTGATGTACTCTACACCCTCTGATACACCCTTAATAACTTTTCCTGTATCCTCTTCCTAGAATCTTATCTTCCCAAAGACATCATAAAGCCTTTGAGGGCAAGGTTCATGCCATACGTTTCTCTGGCATCCTTCACTAACCACAGCAGAGTAGGAGATAAAAGAGTACAAATTTTAAATGTTTGCTGAAATGAAATAAAGAGCTCAGGGGGAGGAGCAAAATGAAGAGATCCTCCCTTGAAGCAGGGGAATTCTAGAATATGGGCAAGACTCACGTGTCTTGAACAAAGGCATGGATTTTGGCCAGAGCTTTGATCTGCAGACTACAGTGTCTAGAAGAAAAAAAAAAATCTCAGAAGGATCACCAAAAAATACAGCCAAAAGACATCAGGACAGAGAAGTTTAGCAGGAGCAACGACCATCTATATTTGGGGGAGAGGCTGAAGATTTGAAAAAGAACCCCCTCAACCACACCCCAAAGTACAGTTCCGTGGGCCTGCTGAAGGTTGACGGTAAAGCAGAAGAAATGAATCAGACTCTTCACACACTCAGGTGCTGCTCCAAGTCCTGCTGAAAGGATGGTCTGGTCCCACCCTTACTAATGTGAGAGCAGTGGTGAGCTGATGCTGAATAAAGCAACGACAGAGCACAGACCTAGTTTCCAGACGAAACTGACAGTCCGCCTACACTAACAGCCGCCCTGTTTACTCTGGTCCCCAGTCTCCTTGCACACACACTGTCTGCGGTTAGCGCAAGACCCAGAGATGGTCCAAACGTTGGGGTTATCAGACAGGGAGGGCCTTTACAACAGCTGAAGCACACGTTAAAGGATCTACTGCAAAAGGGGTACAACATGCATAAACAGATGGAGAATATCAACAGAAATATATAAACTCTATTTTTAAAGCAAATAAAATTATAGACTTGATAAATAGGATGTTAGAGATAAAAAATGATTTTGATGGGCTCACCAGCAGACTGAACACAGTAGAGGAAAGAATCAGTGAACTTGAGGATAAACAAAAACTCAAACTGAAACAGAGAAAAAAGTGAAAACCACAACAAAGCATGTGAGCTCTGTGGACAGTAACAAGCAGTACAATGTAAATGTAACTGGAATCTCAGAGGCAGAGGAAAGGGCAAATATGACGACAACACAGTAACTAAGAATTTCCCCAAATTGATGAATGATGTCAATCTACAGCCCCAAGGTGAAAAAACCAACCCCGAGCAGAATCCACACTAAAAAAAAGAAACCACACATAAACACAAAACACATCAGGGCCAACATGCTGGACACAAAGGAGAAAGAGAAAAACATAAATGCAGCAGACGCACAGGGAAACAATGGCAAGACTATTGGCTGACTTCTCATCAAAAACCAAGGAAAGCAGAGAACAATATCTTTAAAGTACTGAAAGAAAAGTAATGCCAACTTCAAAATCTCTATCCAATGAAAATATCCTTCAAAAGTGAAAGGTAAATAAAAACATTTTCAAAAGACAAAAGCTGAGGGAGTTAGTCTCCAGCAAACTGCACTACAAACACAGGCTAAAAGAAATCCTTTAGGGTGAAGAGAAATGATTCCTGGTTCTGCAGGAAGGAATGCAGAACACCAAAATGGGTATGTCAGTAAATATCAAGAAACCTTTAAAAATAAATAAATACTCACACACATGTATCTTTAAATCTCTTTAAAAGACTGTTAGACTGGCTGGGTGGCTCAGCTGGTTAGAGCGTTACCCTGATACAGCAAGGGTGTGGGTTCGACCCTTGGTGAGAGCAGGTACAGGAACCAACCAATGAATGCATGAATAAGTGGGACAACAAAACTGATGTTTCTCTTTCTCAAATCAATCAATAAAAATTTTTAAATAAAAAATAAAAGACTATATATTGATAAAAAGGGCAATGCAAAGTAAGATTTTTCTATGAAACGAGCACAAAGGAAGGAGGATTACAAAAGCATGTTTACATCTGGTGAGGTTCTTACATTGTTCATGAAGCAGAACACTTTTTGAAGAAGCTATGATAAATTAAAGACACATACTGTAATCTCCAGAGTTAACAACTGAAACATAACATACAAAGAGCATAAAAAGAAAAAACCCCAAGAAGATAAAAAGAAATACTGCTAAAAATACTTAGTTTGCTTCCCCAAAAAGGAACAGAGAAACCGAAGGCAGGATAAACAGAAACCAACAACTAAGACCAAGGATTTAAACCTAAACATATCAACAACTGTAGTCCATGTAAAAGTACTGAACACCCCAATTAAAAGGTCCTGGCCAGGTGGCTCAGCTGGTTAGAGTGTCCAACCGACAGATTTCAGGTTTGATCCCCAGTCAGGGCACATAAGGGAGGCAAACGATTGATATCTTCCCCCCACCCCCTGTAAGATCAATAAACATATCCTCAGGTGAGGATTAAAAAAAGGGAGCGAGACTGTCACACTAGATAAAAAAGGTAAGACCTGCCATATGTTACTCATTTAAAAGATTTTATTTATTTATTTTCAGAGAGAGGGGAAGGAAGGGAAAAAGAGAGGGAGAAAAACATCAAACAGTTGCCCCTAACATGCCCCCAACCAGGGACCGGGCCCACAACATAGGCATGTGCCTGACAGGGGATAGAACCAGCAGCCTTTTGGTTCATGGGACAATGCCCAACCCACCAAGCCACACCAGTCAGGGCCCAACCACATGTTATTCACAAACACAAAGACACGCTGAAAATAAAAGGACATGAAAAGATAAACCGTGTAAATACTGAACAAAAGAAGAAGATGTGGCCACACTGCTATCAGACAAGCAGACGTCGAGACTAAGGGTGTGCCAGGGACACGGAAGGACACACTACACTGACAGGAGGTCAACTCGCTAAGACAACAAAATAACCTTAAATGTGTGTGTGCCTGCTAATAACAAAGACCCCAAATATATGAAGGAAAACTAACAAAACTAAAAAAATAGACAAATCACTTTAACAGCCTTCTTTTGGCTACTAACAGAAGTAGTCAATATCACTATGAACCAACCTGACCACATTAACATTCATAAAACACTACCCTCAACAACAGCAGCTGGAATATTCACAAAGATAGATAGGCCAGAAAAAAAGTTTCAATAAATTTCAAAGGATGAAAATTATAGGGTATATCTTAGAAATCCCAAAATATCTGGATATTAAATATCACACATGTACATAATCCATTAAATTAAAGAACAAATTATAAGGAAACTTTTTAAAATATTTTGAATGCTGTAATGATGAAAAAAGATATCCAAATGTGGGAAACTCAGCTAAGCAGTCCTTAAAGGAAAATTTAATATAGATATATGTAAATGCTATAAATAACTGATAATAAAAGTATTAATTCCTTTAAAAAAATATAGTTATTTATTTTTAGAGAGAGGGGAAGGGAGAGAGAAAGAGAGGGAGAGAAACATCAATGTATGAGAAAAACAGCGATCAGTTGCCTCTCGCATGCACCCAACCAGGCACCTGGTCCATAACCCAGGCATGTGCCCCCACTGGGAAATGAACCAAAAACCTTTCGCTTTTGCAGGATGGCACCCAACCCAGCCATAGTGGCCAGGACTAATTCCTTTATGCTTCTTAATTTGGGCTCAATTTGCTTTTCTTTTTCTAGCTTCTTGATTTTAGACTCTTTTTCTTTTCATATATTTATGTGTGAATTACAGGATTATAAAGAGAAATATATAGTACTTCAATATACATATATATTTAAACTAGACAAGAACTTCAAAAGAATACAGATTTAGAAACAAATATAATATCTCTTATGATCACAGACACAAAAATCATTAATAATATATAATAAATCAATTATAGCAACATATAAGAGTGAAATTCATGACCAATTCGACTTAATCTAAAAATGCAAGATCTATTTGCCATTTGGAAATCATCAATGTAATTCACTATGAACGAAATAAAAGAAAAATAATTTCTATAGATACATAAAAAGTATTTGACAAAATTAAACATCTAGGCATGGTAAAAACTCTCAGCAAACAAGGAATAGAAGAAAATTTTGTCAACCTGATAAAAGATATCTATGAAAAACCTCCAGCTAACACCGTATTTAATGGGTAAACACTTCACACTTAAAATCAAGAACAAGGCTGGGGCGTCTGCTCTCATCGCTTCAATTTAACATCACACTGGAGGAACCAGAAGTGCAACGAAGCAGGAAAAAAAAAGAGATACACCATTAGGATCCAGCAATTCCTCTTCTTAGTATTTACCCAAAATAACTGAAACTGGGATCTTGAAAAGGTATTAGCATCCCCATGTTCACTGTAGCATTATTCAAAATAGCCAAGATGCAGAAACAACCTAAATGTCCATGGACAGGTGAATGGATAAAATGACCTTACTTAGTCCACCAAGAAAGCACTTCCACGGACTCACTGCTACTATACAGCTCTCCAACCTACCATAAAAATCTTGTTTCTAATGCTCGCCCCTAAAAAACTGAGCCAACTGTCACAACTTTACATTACCACTACCTGGGAGGAGGAAAAACAATTAAAGTTTAAAAACAAAACACACAACAGCATTTGAATCACCCATGTAGGGAACTCATGAACTGGCAAAGGCTTTGGTATCAGAAACTTCCAAAGCCTGTCACGTACTTGCCTTCCGGCCACCCCCTCCTCCAAACAGGGACTCCACAAGCCAACAACCACGATGGCCTTTTACAAACAAGCAATTAAAGGGAAATTACTCCTGCCACCAGGGACACAAGGTGCGCCTGCTCTTCAGGCCCCCATGGGCAGGACTATGGCACCCAGGCTCCCACTGGCCACCCTTGTGAAAGGGCATGGGAGCAGGATGAAGGTCCCCAAGGTATTCTAAGTCCCAGGGGGCCAAGAACAAGCAGACCAAATCCAGTTACCAATTTTTTAGGGTTGACAAATTGATACCAAGAGCCAATCATTTAGTCCTTCATTCTTTGGCCTTCCCTAATATCCTAGTGGTGCCAGCAAAGAATACCTGGTTTGCTTACCTCTCATTCGACCGTATCATGTAGTCAGTGAATTCATGGTCTCCCTTGATCACTTCCAGAGGAACCACAAGGTTGACATCGGAACCAGTGTTTCGCAGCTGGTTGAGTTTAATATTGACTGAGAAGAGGTACTCCCGCACATCATCTATGCCCACCTTCAGGCCCTTGCACACCACATACCTGGCAGGAGAAAAATTTCACTCCACGAGCAAGGACTTTCTGCCAACATTCCTCCTCCCCAAACCCCTGGAGTCATGAAGTTTAACAGCCTTAAGTCTATGCACAAGGAACAGTACAGGCTCTGTGCTGCAAAAGTTCACCTCAAATCCTTCCTTTTTATGTGGGACTATATTTCTACTCGTTATGGCCGTGGTTCCCAGGAGCCCTGTGCCAGGGTGGCTGCATCACCATCACCTGGGGATTCTGATAAATTAAAGACTCATCAACCAGACATTCCAGGGATGGGGCTCAGAAAACTTGTTTTTAACAAGCCATCTAGCAATTCAGTTTGGCTGCACCTTCTCTCACACTGCGCATGGGCACTGTGTCCTACCTAGGATGCTTCTGACCGGTGGGCCCCTTAACCTGTCCTAAGCCATGTCTCTGCAGGTGTCCCTTCTATTGATCACCTCCTCCTTCCTGGGCCAACCCAAGGATCCCCCACATAAGTGTGGTGAATAAGGCTTGTAAAGAAGGGGTGGAGGCTGAACTAGCACATCATAGACCCACTAAGGTCCAAATCCTGACTCCTCTGGTCTTAATCACTTCTTTCAAGTCAAGGTTTTTAATGTAGCCTGAGGGAACGTGCCAGAGAGATGCACCAGGATTTGTGTTCTGACATTTAGCCAACTACTTGGATTAAGATGGAAAGGAAAACCTCACCTCTCTGAGTTGGCAGGACGGCTGGTAATCGGCTTAAACAGACATACTCGTTCAAAGCAGCAGTACAGCAGGTAGATGAGCCCCACGCTGAATGGTGTGAACAGGTCAAAGGTTTTACAGATGAAGTGGCCTCCTGGATTAGAGAGAAAACACCAACAGCAATCAGTAGGTTCTAGTCCAGGAGGTGGGTAAGGTGTCTCAGGCAGTAAATATGGCCAAGTCAGGGACTCAGAACCTGGGTCCATCAAAAGTCAGCAGCAGTTTAAGGGGTCCATTTAGCTTTAGAGGGGACTGAGAGGGTTCTGCAGCACTTTCTTTCTTAAACTCCTCATTCAGCCACCTGTCACCTAACATGAGCGGGCTTCTTGTTTTAACTTCTGAGCCAGCCCTCATACGTGCTCTTTTCTAACGGGGCCTGCAGCGGGTCAAGGGGTGGGGAGATGGCTGAGGGAGCATCACCTGTCCGGACCACAGAGAGCGCCATGAGGAACTGACAGAGCAGCAGCTGCTTGCTCAGGATCTCTTGCAGGTTCTCCTGTCCCTCCACGGAGAAGCCCTGAAACGGCAGCACGAGACTCGGGGTGGGAAACAGAAGTGTTTTCATGGATCCCCACCACCTGACTGATAAAGATACAGCTCGGCATCTGAATCATTTTGGCAGGTCATATGGTTCCTTACAAACAGGACCCAGGCCTGACAACTGGACCAGTGCCATCTGCTCTAACACACCCAGAGGGTGGAACCAAGTCTGGTTTTCCACGGAGACAGTCCAGAAAATTTTAACACGCACTAAAGAATCCAAGGGAAGAATAAGGCAGAACAGAAGCAAAGCACTGCCTAGCCACAGGCCAGATACGGAAACGACGCTCTGGTGAGTCCGATGGGACCCAGGAAGCAGGTGTGGCCTGAGTGCTCTGCTTGGGCTCCCTCAGCCTCTGTGCTGACCGCTGACCGCTGACCGCCGAACAGCCTCCAGTCTTATGACAGAAAAAAAGTCAGCAAACCTCTGACTCTCGGTGATCTCGCCTTCTCTGCTGAACAAAGATTTACTCATAAAACCCACTTTCCTGTTCCAAGACCATGAGGTTTCTCCCTCTAGCAGACAGGGTCTCTGGCCAGGATGTTTGTTCCAAGAATGTATGTTGCTGTTCTTGGAGGGGCCTCCTCCTGTGAGAGCCCTGCAGGGAGCAGAGCCAAGCTCACAGAGAAGAAGAGGAGGCTGAGGGCTGGGGGAGGGGAGAGGGCAGCTGTTTAATGGGCATGGTTTCAATTCTGTAAAATCAAAATATCCTGAAGATCGGTTTCAGAATAATGTTAATATATTTAACACTACTGAACTTTACACTTACAAATGGTTGAGATAGGAAATCTGTTACATGTTTTTTTACCACAATAATTTCTTAAAAAGTAAATGAAGCTGTCACTCATTAAGCTGGCCCCAGCCAGGCCAGGTTTCCCTGACTCAGTCTTATGATGGTAATAACTAATAACTAAATGATCCAGAAATTAAAAATGTTTAGCGGACTCTGGCTGGTATGGACTGAATGCCAGCCTGTGAACTGAAAGATCACTGGTTCAATTCCCAGTTGGGTCACATGCCTGGGGCGCGGGCTGGAGCCCCAGGTTGGGGGGTGCTCGAGAGGCAACCAACTGATGTACTCTATCTCTCACATTGATGAGTCTCTCCATCTCTTTTTCCCTTTCTTCCTATCTCTCTAAAAATAAATAATAAAATAAAATCTTTTAAAGTGTTTAGCAATGTCTTCTAAATTTATCGATGCTCGTCAAAATGCATGCCTGTTTATAGGGTCAATCAATAAAGAAGAAAAAAGCGGCCCAGGTCACTGGTCTACATTGCTGAAGAAGGAAGACAGCCCCTGAGTTTGCCACTCCAGCTGCCCGACTGCAACGGGGCCTCCCAAGCACTGCCAGAAACACGCACTGCCAGAAACACGCACTGCCAGAAACACGCACTGCCAGAAACACGCACTGCCAGAAACGCACCGGCTCGGCCAGAGCAGCCCCGCCCCCAGCCCGTCTGTGTTGTTCCCTGCTTGTGCACAGTTCTCTGAGAGCCTATGCTGGCATCCTGCACACCCCTTCGTCTTTCCACAAGCTGATACTTGAAAGGCTACCGAAGCTGTTCCAGAGGTTTTTCCTCAACTCTAGTCACGTGACTCTGGAGCGACTGCTTTATTCTCTGTCCCTCCTCTAGACGAAGTGGTGGCCCACTCCAGAAAAGACTACCTGCCACATCAGACTAGTGGGTGAGAAAGCAGCAGTGGGCTCCTCTCCGTACTTCAAGCAGCTGCCCAAAGAATGAGGCTCCAAGAATATTCGCGTTAGCCCAGCCACTGAAGGGAAAGAAAGCCTGCTGTGGGTTCCCTGGAGCTGCTGCCTTTGGTTATGCGTTCATCTATCAGCCCATCCAGAGGCTAGAAGTGGCTGTGTAGAGGCAGCCTCTGCCAAGAGCGGCACTCAGGTGACAAACAATGGACATGCTCTTCCCAGTTTTGCCTAGCTCACCTTAGTCATGGTCCTTATCTCACTGGGCCTCACAACCGACTGAGGCCCTTTGAAGAAGTGAGCTGAGAGGAGCCACCTGCTCAGGCAAGGGTGTCCACAACATCACTGCCTTGACAAAGTTATCATTGAAACATATGCACAAAAGAATAGAAACATAAATCATGCATCCCCTACTATCTAAATAGTGAGCTAGCACCTTCCAGGACAGCTAAAGGGCTATCATAACAAAACAAAAACTCTCAAGCCTCTAATGTGATCAATGCCTAAAGCATTGGCCTATGGAGAGCAGAATACTTACCCCATCGGCCATCAGAAAGTGGACTCCCTTGCGATCTGTGTTATCCAGGACAAAATTCCGGAAAGCAGTGATGTTCTCTGGGCGGGTGATGTCTCCATCTCCATCGACCCCACCCTCACCTGCAGGACACAAGGTTAGCATTAATCTCATTGGTCCTGTGCATCCCAAGAGCTGAGACAAGAGCTCTCTGGGGCTGTGAAAAAACTACCAGGTGGGTCGCAAGGTCTGGGAGAAAAGCCCCTGTGAGGAGCAACTCTCTGCAAGACCCCTCTTGCAAGGCTGCCTTGCAGTGATGGACCAAGAGGCAGAAACAGGGTCCTGCTGTATGTAATAAATAAAAAGGATGTTAAAGAGAAGAAAAGAAGCTAACCAGCCAAGAGTCAGCAATTGAAACAGAGGGCCTTCCTCCCCAAGTCCAACACTGTGTTTAAAGCGCCTACACCTCAGAAGCAGTGCTGACTTTTTAATAAGGACTGTTAAGAAAGGACTTAGAATCTGCTGTTAAATCACAACAATCAAGACCGAGTGGAGGGAACTGCTGTGAGGTTGCTGAGCTGTTTGTTACCAAAACTTTCCACAGCCCTGCACCAGGCTGGAGATGGGCATGGGGTGTGTATGTTAATAACCCTGCCAGTTCTCAGTCGGGTGTCAGGCAGTTTCATTATCTCCTGCTACCAGAGAAGAAAGAAGAAATGAGTATGGTTTGGTGAGAGTTTGCCTAGCGGAGTGTTTAACCTGTATCCCGCAGGCCTGGGGTATAAAAGGGACAGCTCAGGGGAAACTGAGACCGTCACAGCATGGGACTAGGACCCCCAGGCTGCAAGACCCAGGAAAGAAAACATGGCAAGTGGATAGTAGCTGCTACTGACCTAAGGTCCCCACAGAGGACTGTCCCATATCCCCTCGTACCCTCTGTGTCCCTACCGTAGTAAGGTTCAAAGAGTTCGCTGGAGGCTGAGTAGAAGTCCTCCAGCTTAAAGTCGTTTGGGCCCTTCAGAGTCATTCCGAAGCCCTTCGCGTGCCACTTCTTCCTCCACAGCACGTACTCCGAGAAGCCACCTGGGCCTGCACAGACGTCAGCGAAGTACAGAAGCTCAGCTTCCCGATCCTTCACCAGTGGTTTCTGCAAAGGCAAGTGGAAGACAGAGGAGAAAGAAAAAAGATGGCTCAGTGGGGAGCAGGCGGGGAGGGAAATCAGCCTTTCCCCAAGCACAAGGCAGAGTTCCCGCCAGGACCACGAAACCCAGGAAATGCAACTCTGTGACTGCCACCCTCCGGAGGTGCCCATCCCCACCTCGAAACACCCCTGACGCCTTCCACACCAACAGGCCTACCTCAGACTCCTCATAAGCTCATCTTAATGGGCACCTGAGTGTGCATTTTTTGTTTCTCGGCATCCTTTTTTCACCATATCCTGCCTTACAAGAGTCCCACCGAGCAGAACTAATGCATTACACACAGGGAAAAAGCGACACCAAGACACAAAGTGTCCTGTTCCCAGCCAGTGTGCAGCAAAGGTAAACCAGGAGCCAGTCATCCTGACTGCCAGACTCGGGCCTTGCTGTCCAAGCCACGTCTGGGGGCTCTGACGCCATCCTCCTCAGCCACAGCACCTACCTGCCTTCCCAGACCACAGCCTCTGCCTCCCTGACCCCCTTCCTCCTAGGCTCTCCCTTTTTCTTCAATTACCTTTTTATTTTGTAATAATTTTAGATTTACAGAAAAGTTGCAGAGACAGAGTCCTCATATACCCTTCACCCAGTTTCCAGTTTTACTGACATCTTACACTGCCGCTTGTCAGAACTAAGAACCTAACATTGGTACTCCACTGCTGACTAAACTCGGACTTGACTCGGATTCCACTAGGGTCCTTGTTCTGTTCCAGGATCCAACCCAAGACACCACAGTGCATTCGGTCTCCTCCTTTTTAACACCCACTCTTCCCTTGCCTTTCCCCCTCTGGTAGCTGGGGGCCTGGGACGGTGCCCAGCTGGCAGCGGATGAGACAGAGGGAGAAGGAAACATAGGTGTGCTGCTTCCAGAACACCCTCAGAACACCCACCTAGCTCAGAAGTAACTACATTATAATAACCATTTGAATTTTTGTTGGATTATAGTTTGGGCCACTTGAGTAGCTTTAACTCTTAATCTAAAATTCATGCTGAAAGCAGCACTGACCTGTGTTCTGTGTTTACACTTCTCTTCTACACACCTGGTCCCCAGACGGGACCTCTACTTGTCCCGACCCTCCACAGCGGGGAGGGGGCGCTGTCTACAACAAGAGGTTGGGCTCTAGACAGCGGCAGAAGAGGACCCTGATGAAGGGGCTTAGGCAGCTTGGCCCATGCTCTCTACAGACGGACACGGCTGAGTGCTGTCCAGAGTTCCGTAACTGGCAGATAAAGATCAGAAAGCTTTAGGGAAAACAGTTTTAAGAAAGAAATGGGAAAACTAATGTCCACAATTCAGTCCATTTCTAGGTGACAAGGGTCTTCCCTCTGATGACAGCTATCTAGCTTTGTCAAAACAATGAATACGTTTCTGGAAAAAGTGACTTTAGCTAAAAACACACTTGGCCATCCTGAGACAAGCCCGCCCAAGGCAGCTATGCTGTACCAGTTCTTTGCCCCATCCCCTACCTCTCCACCCCAGTCCTTGTTCCTGAGCCATCAACTGCTCACATATTTGGATTATATTCATTTGTGCGTACACACACACACACACACACACACACACACACACAAGACCTAATGGTACTTGTCAGAAACATCACTTTCCTGACAGCACGGTAGTAATGAGGAAGGGGTCACAAGCCTAAGGCCTGCACAGGCTGGACACTGGTCCTCACCACAGGGTGTGCCCCGTGCTCTAGCCCCAGGCTCCAGCCTCTCTGGGTGAGCAGCTGGCCCAAAGGAAGACTAGGGGAAGAAAGGGGAGTGTACCAACAAAAGCATCTCACTTCTAAAAAGAGATGATAAACATGATCTCATTTTGTGATTTCAAGACTTGGGGCTCTCACAGGCCACAGCCAGAAAGCCCTGTTATAGAAAGGACAGCTGGGGTGCTAACCTCTGCCACCTACTGGCTGTGCAGTCACAGGCAAGCACACAATTTACGTCTTAAAGCTCAAGCTTCCTCAACTATAAACTGAGACTAATGCAGGTTATTTAAGACTGCTGTAGGATTAAATAAATTACCATATGTCAAAAACCTTAATAAACTGTAAAATACTAAACAAATGTAAGATACTGTATTCAACTAGATTAACTATCTCGGAGTCACAACTCTTGTCCTTTTCCATCTTTCTCTCTTTCCAGCGCCTCACTGGGCACTTCCTAAGTGCTCTCATTTCCTCTAAAACAGCACTGACACTTAAACACCTACCTTCAGTTTCTGTCGCCTGTCACACTTCAAAACATGTTTTCTTACCTCAGCAACATCCCTAGGCACACAAATTCCTCTCGTAATGTTATGGTTTATAATACACTTCCATACACCCAAAGAACCTAAATTCCCTTCTTTCCTCTGTCTCTTCCAACTCCTGTTT
Organism: Tonatia bakeri; assembly: GCA_004024845.1. Classification (NCBI taxonomy): domain Eukaryota; kingdom Metazoa; phylum Chordata; class Mammalia; order Chiroptera; family Phyllostomidae; genus Tonatia; species Tonatia bakeri. The sequence goes on from PVIA01007823.1 coordinate 49,620, forward strand.
ACAATTTCTTTATTTCTTACCCTAGTCTCTGTTCAACTTTTACCACCACCTGTAGAACTCAGGGAAAACCCTGAGTTGTGTTCCCTCTCCCACTCTCCACCTCTAACCTGTCCACACCACCCCAAGCTTGGTGTTCTGCATCCATGCTTGCTAGCCTTCTATAATTTGCCTGATCCAAGAGCCAGAGACCCTAGCAAACCTGGTCAGTGGCTGGGGCTTCAGCCACTCCCATCTTTTCTGGGAACTGCTCCAGAGTATCTCTGCTCACCTGAAAAACATACCAAGCCTACTGGCCTTGGCTGTCACTCTGGTGCTCAGGGAAAAACAGAGATTAAAAAAAGGAGAAAATACTAGGAGCTGGAGAGAAATCACTTTTTATAGTAGAGTGTAGAGAAAAAACCCTGAAAGGGCAATTCTCCATGGCCACTAATAATCAATTCAGGTCAAGACTCTGCCTGAAGCATTACAAACACGGCTGCCTTTTCCTGTGTAACTAACATCTTCACCCTCGGCCTGAATGGTATGGCCTGGTGCCTGCTTCACTTTCCTGACAGCAAAAGACAATAACCAGATACCAGCTGCTGGAGGCGCTTTCATTCAAAAGCCCAAAAGGATGCTGTGACTTCCCATCAGCTTGACAAAGCTCCTCTGCCAGGCAGGAGTTTAAAATCATTTGGAGCTCAGAAAATTTAATCAACATTATATCAACCTAATTTTCTCAAGATGCTAATTCCAAGAGCGCTTTTGTGCTGCCTGCTGGTACTAGGAAATGGGGTGGGAGGCCTGGGAGGGAAATGACTACAGGCTGAGGGTCTCCACGCCAGCTTTGCCAGCACGGAGAAAGCAGTGAGGCAGGTGGAACTGAGACATTAAAGAGCTTGGAAAAGAAGTTTCTCCAGTGAGTGGATAATCGGGGGGCCTAATGGAAGAAGAGTGAATAAAGCAGAAACAGAGAGCTCACTTTCTAGAACTGGGTAAAAATGCTTTGAAACCTAGCCAAGGTAACACCAGAATGAAATTTCCTTTATTCTTTCTCTATCATCACAGAGGGTGTGTGTTCAGAAAAATGAGATGCAGCAGAATAGAAGATCATTTTCCTCTACCGTTTCCTGAGAAGGGCCAAAGCCTGATAACTATGACCCCACACAAAGCTTGTTCTAAAAGGCAGGAAGGGAAAGTAGACACATCAGAAATCACAGATCTGAGAGCTGGAACAACCCTTAAAAACCTTTTGGTCCTACACCGGCCCTGCAGCAGGTTAGTAGGGCTATTTTCAGAGAGCAGGCAGCTGAGGCACAAAGAAGGTGTGATCCTAAGTGACACCACCTGTGGCTGCAAGCGCTGCACTCCCCTCCGCAACACAGCCCTGACACTGACTGCAAACGGGTCAGCGGAAGGCTGCAGAGGCCCGCCCTTCATTCACCTCTCCACATGCCCCAGAGCGCTCCCCTCTCATACCAGAAACAGCGCCCAAGTCAGATAAGTCAGCTTCGAATCGGAAAATAAGCTCACTCCAAGGACTGCACAGTTTCCCTTCTCCTCCATCTCATCCATGGTACAAACCAGGCAGGCTAAAGCGTCCTGGTGACAACTGGCCTCACGTGTCAGTAAGCACTCAGGCTTTACAAGCATCCCAGTCCTGCACACTTATCAGCTCTCAGGTCCACTGGAATGTCCAGAACCTTAGCACTATGGGGAAAGGAATCATGTCTACCTCATTCCAAATTATATTCCTGGTGCCTTAGCACTGTGCCTGGCACAAAACAGGGGCTGGATAACTACACGTTTAATGAGTGCAGGAGGCAGGCCCATGCTCTAACTCACGGCCTCATCTACCTGTTCCCTAAGCCGTTAGATGCCACAGCTGCTGATCGTGCCCAGGAATGTTCCCTCTCCACTGCTGCAAGCCCTACCCACCTCTACCTGGAGTGAGCAAGAGGATCTGCAGAGCTGGGGGCTGGGACATGAAGCCCTAGAGACAATGCTTATTGGGGCACTCCTGGGACCACAGAAAACACTGTGGGGCCCCATCTGAGGAGCTCAAACCAAAATATATCTCTAACATAAAGTGTGTATCTCTAACACATAGCAGGTATAACTGCATTGTACAAATGGCAATTTCTGAGCCACTGAAGCTCAAGCCCATTTAACACTATGATTTCAGAAGCAGAAACTTGTTCTCACCCCACAGGAGTCCCGTGGATTCGTAAAAATGCGATCAAACACAAAATCCATGTTAGCCATCTTCATTGCCGCCCTACAAGATCAGACAGAGAAGCTCAATTCAGTACCAGACATATAAAAAGCCAAAGCTCAAAGAAAAGGCGGAAGGGTGCATGTACCAGGGGAGGGGTGGGGAGTGTCAGCAAACCTGTTCAGGAAAAAAACTCCTCGGATCATCTCGTAGGGATTGGCCCGGGTCCGCGCTCGCCGCATCTCCTCCCCGTCCAGGACATCGAACACACTCTGCCCGGAGAGAAACAGAAACTCAGGGTGAGCATCGCCCACCGGGATGGGACGGGCCTGTACACTGGAGGAGCCCAACAAGCAGCCCTCCACACAGCAAGGCTCCTGCTGTACCCCAGCGTGAAAACAACCAGCTCTGTGACCCTGGACAAGTTACTCAATCACTCTGACCCTCAACTACATCACCAGTAAAATGTGAAAAAATAAAATGTAAGCATGTCCCTAGCACATGGTAACTGGTTAATAAATGGCATCCATGGTTATGCACAGGGCCACCTCTTGGCATTGCTATTCCTCACAGCAAATGTTTCTCCACTCCAGCAGCAACTCTCCAGGGCCCAGAGTTCTGACACCAAGGTGCCCTTGACCGGGGCTCACTGATAGACAGCCAACAAACCAAGACCTCCCACACAGGAGGGATCCCTTCTCCACTCTCCTCTCTGAAAGAAAGCCTCACTCCACATGAGCACCAGTCACTGGAAGGGTATTCCCAACCCTCTGCCTGTCAGAAAATAAGCCCTGTGAGGCTGGTCTGAGGCCTTACTGCTTCTCCAACCCATTTCCTCCTCAGTTTCCTTGGCTCATTCTGTCCTGGGCAATGCACTTTCTGGCCCAAAACTCAGGCCACAAGATATCAAGGGAAGGCTAGTATTAACTCTGCATGTTAGGAGCCTCACACCCAGTATTTTATTTGATTCTCACAGCAACCCTGGGAAATATTTTCTCCCTATCTTACAGATGAGGGAACTACAACTCAGAGAAGCGAAAGCAACTGACAGGTCCAAGGTCACACAGCAAAAAATGTTGCAAAACAAGGATTTGAAATTCAGGTCTATCTGATGCTAAAGAATGATTCCAAACTTTTCATTACACCAGCTCTCCCCACCCCCCAACCAAGACTACAATGAACTGACCCACCGATGTTAAGTGGATCCTGTCCTGGCTACTGACCACAGGGACAGCACAACAAACACTACCAGACAGGACAGTCACCAGGAAAAGGGCACCTTGGGGAAAGGTACAAGCTACACATCTTGATCTCCAGGAAAGTATTAGCTAAACTTCAGCCACCCACAACTGACTGAAAAGAACTAGAAACGCCCAACACAACCCCACACTCGAAGTTCCCAATTCCAGCTCTAGCCACAGGCCTCACCTTACACTGCAGCACACTGTGAAGCAGGTCTTCCCCACAAAACTCTGTTTCGTCTTCAATAATCATCTTTTCCTATAGGAGAAAAAAACACTCAATAATGACCATGTGTGACTGCATTTGGGGGGATGAGTGGAGAAACTAGGGTTCTGAGTAGAGGAGAGGCCTGAGTCCCTGCCAAAGAACACCAGTCCCCAAGGGGCGGGAACGAGAAATCCCTCTGGCAGTACTCCAGGGGCTGCGAGATGGAGCAGTCCCTCGGGCACTCTGACTATAGCGCCATATGGGTACAAGACCCACGAATGCCGAGGCGGAGAAAAGCGAACAGGAAGGAGACATGCAAGCTGTCTGGCCCTAAGACATGGGGGCGGAAGGAGGCAGACTACCCCAAATGACAGCAGCCTGTCCTTCAAGCAGTGAGCCTCTTGCTCTGTGGTAAGAATGACTGCGGGCCACTACACACTGACCTGGAAGCCTCACAGTCAACAAGGGCTGAGAGCTCGCGCAGGGATACAGCCCGACCTCACGTCTGAGTGCGGCTACTTCTAAACCAAGTGCTCAAACTTGGTGTTCTCGGGTTTTACACGCTTCGAAATCACTGAGGACCTCAAGGAGCTTGCTTTTATTTGTGTTTGTTTGTTTTTTATTTAATGTACAAATATACTCAAGATTTATTAGAAATTTAAAAAAATGTTAAAATATTTATTCAGTTTAAAAGAACAGTATTATGTTAACATGTTTTTATGAAAAATAACTATGTTTCCAAAATTAACTTGGAGAGAAGCACAGCACTGTTTCCCAGTTTTGTAAATCTCTCAGTATCAGGCTGAACAGAAAACACCCAGATTCTCCTATTCGGGTCTGCATTCAATTGGTTGTGATATCATGTCACAACCTCTGGAAAACTCTACTGGACACTTTGGGAGAGAACGAGAGTGAATAAACATTTCAGTGTCATTATGAAAATAACTCTGACCTTGCAGATCCCCCCTGGAAGTGTCTTGGAGATCCCTGGGGGCCCCTACACTTTGAGAACTGCTCTCTAGACCATACTCATTTAGGAGCTGTCTACTTCACCCTCAACATTTTCCAGGAGGACATTAAACAAATTCCCTCTCTAACACCCTCATTACTTTCTGAGGACAGGTACATACAGTGTCTTTTCGTCCCCCTGGAACAGAGCCCAGTAGTGACCAGAATATACACAGATGTATAATAAGCTTCTCTAAAAAACATCTGTGAGGAAAATAAAAGTTATGCATTTTGTGTTGTCTTGCAAGTTAATTTGAGTAGGAGGAAAAAAACCCTGTCTGCCGAGTCTCCCAGAGGCATGGCTGTAAAGTCCTTGAGGCGCCCTCTTGACAGTTTTATTCCTGCCAGAATGGTCAGACTCAAGTTTCTCACATGTGAGCATAAACACACACACACCGACCTGAAGAGGAGAAAGGTCAGGAGATAAGCACCAACAATTTCAGGTACATCTTCCGAAAACCTACCTTTCCCACAACCATCCAATCACTCATTTCCTGCGTGTCAGGAATCTCAGTGGTGCATTCTGGGAACCATGACACCTGCTCGCAGGCGCTGGGCTGCAAACAAAAGACAGGCAAGCTAAGTCAGTAAAATGCCCCTGGGGCTGTGCCCTAATGCATCAGGGCTGCTCCAAAACAGTCAAGAGGGACTTACAAAGTGGGAAGAGTCTGGGGAGCTGAGGCCAAAGGCAGTGGTCAGACATGAGAATTTCGAGCTAGAATTCTAAAGTTTAACTTCTGAAGGCCAGGTCCAATTCTAGTTGGATCCCTAGAAACTTCCCAAACCTTTGATGTGTATTTCATTTGTCCTAATATTTTTGATGAATCCTGCTCTGGACTATGTGCTCAGAAAGCAGAGTTAAGAAGATGCAAGAGGCAGTGGGGATACAGAGAGGCACACACGGAATGTGTGTCTGTGACAAGGGTGACAAGGCAATCACATCAGGAAGACACAAAGCAGTGAGTCTCACCCCCCGATGCCTTTCGAAGTGTTAATACACACGAGGACTGCACGTGTTAACGAAGAGGGTTCCTCACCTCTTCATTCCGAGATAGGGTGGAAACTGATCTCTAACATACTGTTTCAATTTTTCCATTACTTCCTTATCATGCTAAATCAGTGGTTTTCAACCTGGCTATACATTAGGGTCATCTGCAGTCCTTTTAAAAAGTACTGACCCCTTGGCCCTACCCTCAAAGTAAATGGTCTGTTGGACTGAGGGGGGGAGTGGGTATAAGTACATTTTTAGAGGTCCCCAGATGAGTCTTGTGTGCAGCCAGGGCTAAGTTCACTGGGCTAGAGAGACATGGATCATGAAACCTAAGTAGGTGGCTAACCTGCATGGTGGCTTTCCACGTTCCCTCCTGAGCGAGTGTGGAGAGAAGACTCACCATTGCAAACTGAAGCAATGCGGTTAAAGGCAGTATTACATGCTCTGAAAGGCATAAAATGGTATCACAATGCAAGGTCTCTAGGGCAGCCACCATCAACAGGGCAAAAGTTTGAAAGAAAAATTACTGAAGCCTTTTGTCAATGAACCTGGCAGTGAATCATGACTTCTCTCCTTGGGTCAAATCCATCACCTTTAAGCATAAATGGTCCTAATTTATAAACTCTTTTTTAAAAAGTTCATATACACTTTGGATACATATCCCTTTGGAGAAAAAAAGCAGATTCAATCTCCCCACGGGAAGCCTAACTATAAGGCTCCCTGCAAAGTAGACCAAAGCATCCAGCCTTACACTCTCCATTCCTGAGCTGCGGAAGCCACGGACTGCTTTCCCTGTGGTGACTCCGGGAACGAGACCGTCAGCCTCAGGCTCCTCAGACCCTTCTACCTTCAAGAAGTAGCCACCACCTAATAGTTAAGCCAGACTCCTAACCAAAAGATAGGGTATCTTTTGTAAGAGAAAAACTGAATTATATGGCAGATGGTAATTAGGAGAGCCTTGGCTCAAAAAGGAATTTCAATAGCCTTCCTCCATTAAAAACAGAGATTTTATGAGCAAATTTTGCATTTCAAGTTTAGCAAAGCTAGCTCTAATTCCGCCCCACTGAGAGGATCGGGGCTCTTGTTTTCACACAAAAATAAGCACACAGAAAGCACCAAATATTTCTGAAGTAAAAACTTACACCTCGCACACCATTACAAATATTTACCTTACTCTGCACTGTCTCATCTGCCACTCTGCTGGTCTCCTCGCCTCACAACTACAAGGCAAAACAGCAGGACCACCCCACCACCCCGGCCCCATTAGCCCTGGGCTTGTGGGTTTCTTACTCTGAAGCCGTATTGGGCTTTTATCGTGCATAGGTTCACGGGAGTTTTTCCTGAACTGGAAATATCAATTCAATTTTCCAGAGTTCAGAGCCACATCTAAAGCTAAATTACAGCAACTATATAGTAGACATTTGTTTTCTGTTTTCTTTAATTTCAACTCCATAATAATATTTCATCATTATTTTTAGGGGCTTTCATTATACCTACTTCAAATCCTGTGTGGAATAAGATTAAGGCATAAATAAGTGAATAAAAATAAAATCTCAGTATTATCTGTACCATGAAAAGGAATGAGAGTCTTTTTAGGTATTCAGGGTTAAAACAAACTGGTATCCAAATAGGTAAGCAGACTAAACCTACAATAAAAAAGCCCTACGGCATAAACAAACACCTGTTTAGAGCCAGGATGTCATAAGCCCATGGAGGTGTGAGGACCTTAGAGGGCACCTAATCCACTCACAACAAATTGAAAGGGTGGGTCCTTGTTCAGCCACTTGAATCCTTTCAGCAGAGGGGAACTCACTACCTTGTGAGGACTCTTAGTCAACAGGAGAAAGCTGCGTGTGGAGGCAAACTGCCTTCCAGCATCTCCTACCCACTGGTCTTAGTCCTCTGTGAAGCAACAGGAAACAAATCCACATCCTAACATGCCCCCCCTACTCCCCGCAGTCTTGTTTGCTATTCTGGGCAGAATAGCAAACCCTGAACCTTCCCCATAAGAAACTAGTTCAACCCCACTAACCGCCCTGACCATACTGCCTCTGGAGACTTCTGGTCTGTTAACATGACTACTTAAAGACGTGCACCCAAAGCGCAAGTGGCTGTCCTGCCCGTCCTCCCCACACCAGTTACCTCCGGCTCGTCTCGCCAGTCCACGTTCAACTCCTGGTCAAAGCCCTGCAGGGTCAGCCCCAAGCCTCTCCGACCTTTCTGATTAGAGGCTTCGACAATGTCCTTCCGGCCCTGGTTGTGTTTGCCCAGCCCTTCCCCTTCCTTGAAGCCCATCTTGGCCTGAAAGAGAGAAGTAATGGAGCATTTATACAAACAAACAGACATTTATTTAGCCCCCATCATGTACCAGACATTGTGCTAAACCCTAAGAAATACAGAAAAGACCTACAAGTTTTCTTCTAGCCTAATAAAGAAAGAAGCATGAATAAGTAACTGCAGTTTAACTGTGGGCCCAGGGGCTGTCTGTCTTGGGGTGAAAGTCTAGGGCAGCCAGAAGTTAGATAACTGAAAAGGGACCTCACAGCCGCAATTAACAGCACAAGGGCATCTAATGAGTATCACTGGACATTTGCACAACTACCCTCTCAGCTAATGTGTCTGAGTGAGTTACAAGGAGATCTCCAAGTAGAGTTGATAAAGAGAACTTAATTTAAAATGGAACGACTTCAGGTGACTACTTCTGCCTCAGCTAGGCATGGACAATGAGGGCCTACAGGAGCCCAAATTGAGAGATTAACTGAAAAGTCGCTTCATGGAAAACTGAGGTACTATAACATCCTAGACAGAACCATTTTTAAAATGTCACAACTGTCTATAAGCTCACACTGAACTCTAGAGTCACTGGGCCCACTTTTACACCCTGGAAATCAGAGACCTGAACCCCAAACCCTATAGGTTCTTGTCTAATAAAAGAACTCAAATCCTAAGAAGATCTGATTTCCCCTAGAGGGTCTCTGTATTCCCTCTGGCAGGGGCACTACCAGCTCAAGAGCCAGATGGAGTTCCTGTAGTAGCAACAAATCTTTCCCCAGGTCAGAGGCTGCCACAACTCTCCCCATCTTCCACTTCCCCAAAGTTGACAGCACCCAAACTACAATCCCTACTATGACTTCAGAATTTGCAGTTCTCATTCTTAAATGGATCCAACAGAAAATGGAAGAGTGTAATATTCCTGAAGCCAGACAGAAAGCAAACCTGGATTTCTCCAACCTTTGTACATATACCCAAGTTTGAGGAGGAAACTAGGCATTTCTCCCTAGTCGTCTTCCTTCTGTGGTACGTCAGTGGTGCACAGACGCTGGGAAGGAGAACTGGACCTTCCTTTGGAAGCAATACAGAGGACTGTACTACTCCCATCTACTTTAGGCACCTGGGAGTGAGCAGGATTTTATTCATTTCTTTTGAGATCATTCACTAGAACAAAAATTCACCGCATGAAGCCTCTTTACCCATCGACACACATCCATGTGTAGAGAAGTATGTTCACACATGCTCAGAACAAGAATTCATTAATCAGAAGACCAAAGGGTGATACAGCTCTGAATGGGGCAGGAAAAGCAGGCCTAAGCAGCCACTGCCCACAGATGACTTCAATGTGATTGATACCTCTATTGAGAGGGGGGCCACACTCTGCTAAATTTCAGTAGCTGAAAAGCAAAAGAAAAACTCATGCGGTAGCATTTCTGCTTTTCTCCCTCCGCTGGTGGAGCTTTAGAAACCCACCCCAAGCAGGGACATACCATCAGCTTCCGGGAGACGCTGTTGTACATGGAATAGCGAGAGGAAGTCCCCTCCACCAGAGAGTCTGCCTTGCGTGCGTCGGTGAAAGAGTCAGAGCCGCGCTGCGTCCCCTCGGTGTCACTGTCAGACCCGCTGAGGCTTGTGGCGGACACTGGGAAAGAAAGTGTTCAGGAGTTTATAGTGCAAGACAGCCTCTAGAAGCCCAATTTCATTCACTCAACCAGTGTTTAGCACATGCATTGCTCACGTAAGTTCATTAAATGACCCAGGGGCAAATGTATTCTCTCCTTCTTACTGTGCAATCTTGGTCAAGTCACTAGAAGTTTCTAATGGTACCTGATATACAATTGGGACTCAAAAATATCAATTTTCCATTCTTATCCTTCAATTTCTTCCCCTACAAACTACGATGGTAATACCTTCCTCACGGGATTGTTTGAAAATGAAATGAAACAACATATTTAAAGGACAGTGCTAAATATAAAATGTCTTTATTGAAGCTATAATTGTCAGACTAACAGTTTCTGACTGTTTAATCTCCTGGTTTCCTTTGTTCTCATGGTCCTTCAAATGCAGAGGTGAAAGGGTGGGTCTGCAGCATAGTCCCGGAAAAGAGCTGGCTCACAAGGGAGGCCGGGGGAAAGAGCAAGGGAGAAGAGAAGGGGAAGGGGAAGGAAGAAGGAAGGAAAAAGAGAAGGAAGAGGAGGAAAGAGATGAAGGACAGGGAAGAGGGAGATGCTGAAGCAGCAGCACCAACTGGGGCGGAGAGCAGAGGAGCTGCTGGAGGGAGCTGGTGGCCTGAGTGAGTTCTGCCATTAACTTCACTGCCAACAACCTTGTTGCCGAAGGGCCCCAAACAAAACCTACCTTAGCAGCTGCCAGAAGGGGTGGGTTACGTGTCTCCTGGCCAAAAGCGGGATGATCCAGTCTAGACATTTATTATGACCGACTCTTTCCCTCTCTTTTATAGATATATGAACCTATTAACTTGAAAGCTATTTCAACCCAAGGTAATTTTACTCAGATAATTTCTCAGACAAACCCACCCCAATTTGTAAATAGACTACATCTCAAAAAATTTGCTTAAATTTATGCACATTCTCATTGAAAATAGTATAAATTGCAAGCAAGGAGAAATGCAGAACAGGAAATGAGGGTGGTGATGTCCAACCTGATCCCGATGAAATATGTGTACTATCTCATTAATAAGTTATTGTGCTTACTTAAGAATAAATTTTTTCAATTTATGTGTATTGTTCTTTAAACATCTATTAGTTTTAAGGATACAAATGCTTATTACTTAAACCTAAGTTCTTAATAAACTGAACTGTCAGGTATTTCTTATGGCCTAGAGGCATGATGAAAAAAGTTAGGGTGGCACTAAGGGCCCAGGGCCCAAGACCCAAGCAAATTTAGAGCCTCTTTCTGTGTAATGGAATGAACAGATCACCCAGACACACTGTCAAATGAGTAGAAGAGCAAGACTATACCCATGAGCATGGCGTCCTAACTCCTGTGTGCTGATCCATCCGTTTCCCCACAAGAACACACACTTGCAAAGGGTTGATGTTCGAGAGGAGCAAAGCCTTCCCCAGCACCCCAGGCCTGATTCTTCCTTCCACTGGCTCCAGCACAACATCAGTATCCACACCATCAGCACAGCACTGACAGCCAGTCCTGAAGACCAGATGACCTCCCATCTCCCACAGCTGGACTGAGCTTGCTACTTAACAGAAATTACACGCTCACTGTAGTGAATGTAAGGGACTCTTACCCAGTTGCCACCTTTGCTAATAAGCACCTACTAAATGTACAGTTCCTTAAGATACTTCCTCGTACAACACCTCATACAAGTAGTGCAAGACATTCCGCCCTCAGAAGTATAAAGACGCGTGTGATTACATTTGTTCAAACCCAGAGCACACAACACCAAGAGGGAAGGAACCCTAATGTAAACTGTGTGCTCTGGATGAAAGCAACGTGTCAATGCAGGTTCATCAATTGTAGCAAGCGCCCCACTCTGGTGAAGTGTGTCGATAATGGGGGAGGACACGTATAGGTAGGGCAAGGGGTACAGGAGGTACCTTTGTACTTTCCTCTCAATTTTGCTGTGAACCTTAAACTGCTCTAAAAAAATGAAGTGTTTAAAAATACTTTTAAAGGTAAAACACCAACCAAAGATTTAAGCATGAGGGTGGAATACCTATATCCTGTAAGAGAACTGAGTCCTACTTAGACTGCATTATTATTGATACTGTTTAATAGATCTGACAACTTTGGTTCAAGAACTGTTCTATAAAAGGTCTATGCTATATATAATGAGGCACTATCCAAAAGTAACAATCCTACCCTAAAAGAGTTTAAAAATCTAACTGCTAAGATAAATAGACATTGTTAAAGGATACAATATTTTGCAAAAGAAAAGGCAGGTATGAATATGTGTGAAAAAAATCAGAATAAATGTAAAAACCAAAATCCTGACTCCTAAGCAGTTAACAAGGAGGAATTTTGGTTGGGAATATCTGTGCACAAGAGGCCCCAAATCCACCCCTCCCCCTTAGGGCGGCTACCCAGTTCCCTCAACAAGAAGCCAACTTGTTTACCCAGACCAGTGCAGCACACATCACAGAGTGACAGAGTGCCACTCGGAAGGAAAGACCCAGAAAATTAACAATGAGTAACCATGGAAACTGAGAAGTGAAGTGATATTTATTTTGTTTCACACTTTTCTGCTTTTCTATGGGAGAAATAAGAATATATTAGTCTGAAAATTAGGGTAAAAAATACAAAGCTACTGAAAAAGTACCATTCCAAGCCTTGGGAAGAGTTTGGTTCCTTTCCAGAGAAATCTTCAGAGGACAGCAGATCTGAGGGAAAAGACCTCCTGAATGGCTGAAGATGAAGCGTGGACTTAGTCTTATCTCCCATGAGGAGGGGGAGATACGCTCTGGAAGAACGCCCACAGGCCAAAGAACCACCCTTTCAAAGGTGTAGATTCTCCTCACTCAGCAGCTTCCACGCCTTCACCAGGTACTGCTCAGTGCAGAAAGGGGTGGTGCCAGGAATGCGGGCAGTTTCCTCAGGGCAGCCCAGGGATCCGGGATCCTGACTATCCGGAAGCTACAACGTTAAATCAATTACTATTCCTCTCACCGGCTATCTGGGGACTCACAGGTCTGTCTGTGAAAAGGTTAGGAAAACCTTGTGTCCTCAAAGGAGAATGCACTTGGTCCAGCTCTAGCGACTTGCCAGGATGTTAGGTTTGCTTGCAGACCCATTAATGGGCATCCATCAAAGGTATGAATATCGTTTCTGAGCATGGAGGGTTTCTGTCACCCTCAAATCTCAGAGAGAGAGATCATTTGTTTCTTTGTCCTCATAACATTTTTGGATCAAAGTGACAGAAAGAACCACATTTGGGTGGAAGGTTCATCAGGCAAATCAGTGACAACACTGGTGCAAAATTCCAACACCAGACTCTGGTACAAAGATCTTTCCCCTCCATTCCTCTTGCCCAGGTGTCATCTAATGTACAGCTGACCTGTCCAGGTCCTGAGAGTGAGGCTCATGGCAGCTAAAACACCACCTACTAGACATTTCTTTGTGAGATCAAGAAGTGTAATGGATAAACAGATAATCCTTATTTCTCTTTTATTTTATGTGGTATGCTGAAGCCATTCTTAGCCTGACATGATTTAAGATGAAGTTTCCCAGACTATCTATCACAACCACTCCTCATTTTTATCCCTGGACCTTCGGGGCCACTCTTTTCAGATGAAAAGGAGACAACTGTTGTGGCTGCAGCAGAAACCGAAGAGGAGGTTTAGCCTCCCAAGGCTGATAAAAATGTAGCAAATATTGAACAGACACTCTTGTAATGGGGATATAAATTAAGGGGAGTAATAAGGTCAGTCTATTAAAATCATTAGTTTCATTAAGAACTTGCCAAGGCTGGGTGGCATTCCCATTTACCTCCCTAGGAACCCCCGTTCTAAAACCTACCAGAGAACCCAGAACATTATTTAGAGTTTTCATTGAAGATTTCCTCTCTACCTGAAAGAGGCCCTTATTCTTGAGTCATTTTAAAGAAGAAATGTTAGCTTTATAGAAGAATCAGAGGTTTCCCAGCTGCTGGCAATTTTTTCCACATTGCAGGAGAACAACAGGGCAAACACGCCAAGATAGAAACAACAGTGACAACACACAGGGAAGGGCAGACCCGACCACTAGTGGTCAAGGTGAGCAGCACAAAGATGCAGAAGAATAAACTATGGACTTTAATAAACATCCTATCATGCCTAACAATTGCTGTGGAATGCACTCACTCCTGTTTAAAGACTCAATTTCTCTGTCATGGCAGACAAATGGTGACTCGTTAGAGCGATTTAAACAGATACCGATAAAGGAAGTTTTTGATTAAGGTCATGAATCTGGACTGACAGGAAAGCAATGTTGTTTCAGGGAAAATAACCTACTTAGGGAAGAATTAAACCTGGTAGGGGGAAGGCACCATTAGTGTGGTGCTGGTGAAGGACCCTGGCAACTTCCAAAGCAACACGCTGTGGGAGGGCCTGAATGAAGCCCTGACTGGACGCACAGCTAAGGTGCAAAGGAAATTGTCTTGGTCTATATCATAGTTTCCCTGTCAGAAAGAACCAGAAAGAACAAGATGAAATTGACCTCTATCTGTCTCTCCTTACTTCAAAATGTTGTTATTTAATAGCAAATTTCCAAGGGTTTATTTGGGCTTGAAAATGCTTTCAAACTCCTCTTAAAATAATTTTTTAAAAAATCACATGATGCTACAGTGGCTATAAAAACAAAATCCCTTTTTCTTCTTTATTTTGGTCAGATGTCAATTTCTAACCTGGCAATACAGCTACCTTGTCAATAATGTAAAATAAACAAATTGATTAAACTAAATAGATCCATTAATGAATCATCACATTGATCTGGCAGAAGAAGTACAAACAAGGCCCAGACAGACAGAAATAGTAACCATTGCTTTTTTTTGTTTTTCTAATTGTACTCCCCTAAGAGCATTTTCCAATCATCCTTTTGAACAGTACGTCCAGGGAGAAGTGGCCGGCACAAAGGGAACACACGTGCTTTAGAGCTGTGGCTAGAATGGGTACGCACAACGGTGTCTACAACACAGCACACTGCCAGGGTGCACTGTCCAGGGAATGCCTCACAGGAGCCAATACAGAACAGCAATGACATAAATGACTCTAAATACTTAATGAAATAACCTTCTGTAGACTCGAAGAGGGATAGGCACAATGAAAGTGGAGAAGCATTTTAAGTTTCTTGGAAAAGATATTATTGTTGCTTTCTATCCATTTTATTCGGCAAATATTTATTTAGCATTTACTCCTCCATGCCAGGCATAGTGCGGAGGGGCAGGGGAGGCACAGGGTGCAATCTTGCTGATGAAGACATCAGACTCCAGCACTCAGAGTTTGTGTGTCAACGTGGCACTGCCCCTTACTAAAGTAAGTGACCCACGGAAGTCAAGCAATGTTTGCTTGCCTCTGCCTCCTGCTTCATTTTCTGCAAATGAAAGGGACCAAGGGCCTATTGCCAGAAGCATACAAGGTACTGGCCACCTCCAGATTCCCATTCAGTACACACGACAGCAAGAGTCAATCCTGAGTCATATGGTGCTACTTACAGAAAAGGTTAAAGCTATTTGGTACAATCAGAGGGAGTTTATGGGGGGAGGGAGATAATCTCAATTCAAAGTCACAGTTTTGAAAGCTTGAAATTTAAATCAGACTGGTTCCCTTGAAAGATCCTTAACCATATACACTTACCTTCCTCTACCTAGAAGTGGTCCTCTCCTTACTTCAAAGAGCTGTTACTTGAGAGCAAATGTTCCCCAAGATCCACTTGGAACTAGATACTGCCACCAGCTAGGTGTCACTGATTCCCCCACACACGCTCTCCCTTTTTCCCTTCTGGATCTTTCTCTCCTAAAACCCCGGAGCCCTACCCAAGGAGACCCTCTACCTTCACCACGCTGCTCGAATCCTGGGTGAGAACCAAAACTCCCTTCCTCAATAGTCCCTAGAATGAGTGCACCCAGTACGTTTTCTACCTTCCCATTTAGTAACCTCGGTTACATATAGCTCTCTTCTCCTACCCTGAAATTCACCCCTGACAACTCTCAAGGCGCACATATCCCCAAAAGCAAGTTTATAAGAGTCCCTTATCCAGCCAGGACCACATCAACTGCTTCACTGGCTGTAACACCTGTGAAGCTTCTCTCTGGACCAGCTTCTCAGTACAGCTAAACAGTAACTGCCCTTCAGTCAGTCCACCACTCAGGAATAAACTGTATTTTCTAACACCCTCAAAGGATGCTTCACATCCTTACAGTTACCAATCTGTTACCAAATTTCATTCCAATTTACCAGTGATCCAGCAGATGATCCAAAATGCATGACAGCTGGTTAAACAGTATCTCCCAAAAGGTCATGTCACCTCACACCTGGGAATGTGAAATAGGATCTTTGCAGATGTAATCAAATTAAATGGGGCAATATTGTATTAGGGTGGCCCTAATCCAATGACTGATATCCTTATAGGAAGAGGGAAATTTGAACACAGACACACACAGAGGCAGAGACTGGAGTTATGCTGCTGTAAGTCAAGGAATAGCAAGTGCTGCTGCCAACCACCACAAGCTAGAGGAGGGAAAAAGGCATCCTTCCCAAGAGCCTTAGGAGGAAGTTTGGCCCTGCTGACACCTTGATTTCAGATTTCTGGCCTCCAGGATTGTGAAGAATAAACTGCTGTTGTTTTAAGCCACCCAGTCTGCAATTTGTTACACTAGTCATAGGAAATTAATACAACTAGTAAGTCAAGGCAAATGCAAACGGGGCTACTATTAATTGCCTGGTACTTGGGGCAAGCTCCTAGACACTTTACAATTTCTCACTGAGAGCATCTGTGGAAGCTGTGAATGTCCATAACTTTAAAAAAGAGGCAAAGCAAAATGCTACTTTCAATCAGATCAGCAAAATCCTTGAGCTTAATGTAAACAGCAAATATAGGAATGTTCCAATTCCTGCTGAGGGAATTGAGAAAACAATGCAAAAACCTAAGGGGATTAGGCCAGATCACTGCAGCAGAGAGCCTCAGAATCATTAACAACTAGTAAGAGCACAGGACACTCGATGCTCACCACTACAGACATACCCCATTTTACTGCACTTTACAGATGTTGTGGTTTGTACAAATTGAAGGCAAGACCCTCCATCAGCAAAATGATTACAATTCACGTTATTGCGGTGGTCTGGAACCAAGCCTGCAGTATCTCCAAGGTATGCCTGTACTTCCACCTGGTTTATGGCAGCAAAAGAGTGCCACCTACTGAAGGACCAGCAACAAAACTAACACATTTCTGTAAAAATTCAATTTTTATTTAAGACAAGTCCCCCATCCTATTAGGAGAATTGGCAAGAAAGGGAAGAGGGTCTACAGCCAACATCTCTCTGCAGAATCTGCCTAATTTTCCTCAAGGAGCAGTAGACTGTATGCTGTCCAATTCAGGCTCCAGGGATTCAAATAACCAGATGACCAGTGGCCTCAGACCACACAGGCAAGCATACCTTTTGCTGCATGATTGACAGAGGAAGGTGGTTCATCATCAGATGTAGAGCTGAGGTTCAGGGCAAGCTCTGCAACTCTTTTCTTCTGTTTCTTGATAGGGGCAGTGCATTCCGGGTCATTTCTCCTCTTCATTGTTACTGCAACCATAAATCCAGACAATGGGCTGCTCATGTCAGAGTCACTAGGATCAGAGCAGGAATTCTACAGTATAAACCACAAATGGGACGGGACTTGGCAACTCCAAAAACTTTCAGTGCCAGCACTTGAATAGCCTCTTCCTCAAAGAAGTTCAGTAAGGACTGCTAGCCAAGCTCTGGTTTTCAAAAATAGCTATTAGTTTCGCTGGCAAATGTGGTACTCACAGACTGAAAGGCCTCTGGGCCACTGGGGTCAGATACCAAAAAGTCATGAATCAACTCCACACACCACAGGGAGGAAAGCTTTGGAAACTTGTCATTCTACACTTTTAATGCAACATGGCCCACATGTGACAACCATGTACACTGCGAATTTCTTATGAAACCTAATGAATATTAACTAATGTTTCCAAGGTGAAGGGGACCATCCCAGAATGATTGTTCCATCACTGTTATCATTTTACCAAGATAATTAACTTATCACATGATATGATACAAACACTGGCTTTTGGTTTACTTCAGGATGTTTGAAAACGTGAAAATAGTGGGGAAGTTTTTCACCAGAGTAAGGAATGGAGGCAGTGGTTGACTTAAGACTGAGGAAATAAGAGTGGGAATGTTTTCAGAACTGGAGGTGGCCATAGTATAGAACTCAAGTACAAAAGCAGTAATTATAAGAACAGGAAACCACCTCCACCGAAAAAATAAAAACAGGCAAGCACCATGCCACCACCATCCATTCCCACGGGTAGGTACAGGAGAGGTGTCCATGAGAAAAAAAAAATGGGATGGAACAAAGGGATTATGAAGACCCAGAATTTTTAAGAGATTATCAAGTTAAAGAGCAAGCAAGAGTAGTAGTGAATAAGTGTGGTTTATACACAACTGATTGGCTGTAAGAAGACTCAAAACATAGCAAACATATGGGTAACTGGCAGGGCTGCAATCCTTGGGGAAGGGGTTGGTGCAGGGGCAAAAGAACATGCTTATGTTATATAGTATGAGTAATAGCATCAAAAAAGCAGCAAAATCCAAATATACCACTGACCCCCTAAACCTCACAAAACCCTGAATCACGTGGTTCACTTCCCTCCAGCTCAAAGATGAGACAGTCAACCCAATGCTCAATCTCATCCTTCCTAAGGAGGCAGCCTCCAATGAGACACAGGCAGGGGCTATCCTGAGGCCGCAGGAAGAACGGAAGACACTTAACAAACAGAAACCAAGATCAAGCTGAGCCACATTTAACTTTAAACCCATTTAAGTGCCCCCCCCCCAAGAAAGGTCCCTAACAAAAGCAAAAAGGCCCCTGTGGTTCTTAGCGACTCTGGGGGAGGCTGGAAGGAGGGGAAACTCAATGTGCACTGTGTTGGGATGGGTGCAGGGAAAGGCGAGGAGATAGCTGTGTGAAAGGCAGGAGATGCTGGCGCTCCTCTCCAAACCACCTTAGATTAGAACATTCCAAATCATCTAATCCAACCCTCTCGTTTTTCCACTGGAAAAAAACTGAAGCTCGAGAGGGTAAGGCCTTACAGGTAACTAGTGCCCAGCTCAAGTGACCTACACAGGCCCAAATGTGCTCTGGCAGGGAACTTCTAAGCAGAAGTCATGGTTGTAACTGCTGCTTCCTCAGGGAAGGGCTTCATAATGCCCTCTCCAGTCTTCTCTCCCTGGGCCTCCGTTTCGCACTGCCAACCCTATGCATGGAGGGGAGAAATGAGCTCCCATCTATCTCCCCAGACCAGTCTGCTCATTTGAAGATAACGTGAGTGTGTGAATGTGTGCGCAGAGAGGAAGTCAGTGGCAGCTCTGGCTCCCGGGAGCTGGAGGAGCGGGGTA
This sequence comes from Tonatia bakeri, assembly GCA_004024845.1. Taxonomy (NCBI): domain Eukaryota; kingdom Metazoa; phylum Chordata; class Mammalia; order Chiroptera; family Phyllostomidae; genus Tonatia; species Tonatia bakeri. The sequence continues at coordinate 68,617 of PVIA01007823.1, forward strand.
GGGGTGGGGGGAAGGGAGGAGGAAGAGAGAGCGAGGAGGCGGTGAGGGTCAAGACCGCGCGCAGATTGGGGGGGCGAGGCGGCGGTGGAGAGGAGGATGCTGAGCCCGCGAGCCCGCCCGCTCGCTCCCCCCGGGGCCGCGCGTCGGCACTCACACTGAGGGGAGAGGGCAAGCTGCCAGGGAGCGGAGAGGGGGGGTGGTCAGGCCACCAATGCCGCCGCCACCACCGGGCCTGGCCCTGCTGCTGCCAGAGCCGCCGGCTCCTCCCTCACTTTCGTTTCCCAAGCCAGTCCAGGGGCGCCGGCCGCGCTGTCGCGCTCTGGTCCCGCCCTACGGGGAGCGCAGCTTGATGACGTCACGAGGCAGCCGCTCCCTTCGCCCGTCAGGGTCCTGGCCCGCAGGGAAGACCTCTAGGGTTTGGGCCCGCCCCGCCCCCAACCGGGCGATCCACGGCGCTTGCGCAGAAGAGCCAGCCGGGAAAGAATTCAAAAGCAAAAGTAACTTAGTATCTTCTCTTCGGTCTGTGAGGACGAAAGATAAAAATTTAAGAGCCAGGTGCCATTACTTCACCTCATCTCGTTTAGTCTCATTGCATTCATTTTACAGATTAAGAACAAGTTTAAAGAGGTAGCTGGCAAACTGCCTGAGGGCAGAAACCCAGTCTTCATGTTGACTGATGTACCCCACCACGTAGTACATCCTCAAAAGAGGTTGAACGGCATGTCAGAAAAATAGAAGGAATACTATCTTTGGCAACTTACCATATGGACATAGATGGCTTCCCATCCCAAACCTCTCTTCCAATTTTCAGGCCATGAAAATTGGCCTGAAAACCATGAGCCTGCAAGACATCCTCAGTCCTCACACCCAAAATGCAAATCTGACCCTGTGTTCTCATAGCCCTACTCTTTCTCCAGTCAGTGGCACCGTCATCCATTCTGTTGGCCCAAGCAGAAATCCGAGGAGGTTCCATCTCCCTCATTTTCCAGAGTCTCCAACATCCACTTAATCGAGTTTATCTCCTAACTACTCAAATCTATCCACTCTTCTTCCACCCCATTGCCACTACCCTCTCTCACTTGGATTCGTCCAATAATTTTCAAGTCATCGTGACTGTCTCCAGTCACAATCCCTCTAGTGCAGTGATTTTCAACCGATGTGCTGCAAGAATTTTTAAAACATGGCAATACCTGACTATTTAGTCAGGGGCATTGACTTCTTTTCCCTTAGAGTGTCAAATAAAAGCACGACACCCTGGCTGGTGTGGCTCAGTGGATTAAGTGCTGGCCTGCGAACAAAGGTTTGCCGGTTCGATTCCCAGTCAGGGCACATGCCTGGGTTGCAGGCCAGGTCTCCAGCTGGGAGAGTGTGAGAGGCAACTACACATTGATGTTGCTCTCCCTCTCTTTCTCTCACCCTTTCTCTAAAAATAAATAAATAAAATCTTAAAAAAAAGGCATGACAACAGCCAACACAAAAATAGCCATCTTGGTGTGAATGAATCAAAATTATACCTATTTTTGTCAGATCGGCAAAAAATATATTTTTTGGTATGCCAAATAATTTTAGTAATTAGTTTATGTGTGCCATGAAATAAGAATGGTTGAAAATCTGTGCTCTAGTGCATTCTCCATAACACCAACATGATTTCAAAATTTTTTATTCAGCTCCTGCCACAATCTGTCAATGATTAAAACGCACCAATGGCTTCCCGTTTCTCTTAGGATGAAGCTCTTGTCCCTAAGATGGCTACAAAAACCTCTAGTCTGACCCCTTCTGCTACCTTGTCCCTTCCTTCTCCCATCCTGGTTTTCTCTGTTTCTCAACCATGCCATCTCTATTAAGGGTTCATTCCACTGCCTGGGTCACTCCAACCCCTCTTTGCTTGGCCAATGTCTACTTAGCAGTTTAGGTCCATCTATCTGGAAATCTTTCCTGACCCCTCCACTGAGCACGCCATCACTTCTCAGTCAAAGCACTTACCACCCATTGACTCATCTGCCTCCCCTACTCAGCTGTAAAGTGGGTGGAGGAAAGGTTATGTCTGTGTGTCTGTGTTAGATGTTTAGCACAGTGGCTGGTAGTGGGTGCTCAATAGACATTCACTGAATCTGTGGAAGTGTGGAATATGAGTGAAGATTAAATGATGTGCCCAAGGTCAGAGCTAGAAAGCAGCAAATGAGCATTTAAAACCAAGTCTCCTTGGTTCTGAAGCTGAGTGTTTTTCCACATGTGGAAACATCAGCAGGGGTTTTTCACATGTGTTGTGCCTTGGACACCTTTGGTAATCTTATAAAGTTTATGGGCCCATTCTCAAAATGACAATTTGAAGGACATAAAATGTACAGAATGACAAAGGAAATCAATTAGGTTGAAATACAATGAATATATCTACCAATTGTGTGATTTGTTATTAATTTTAATGTAAAGCATTAAGTAATTAGGGAATACACTTAAAATATAGAAAAGTTCAAGTTTATTTTTTAATGTGTATGAGTGAATCCAATGCATACTACAGTAACAACCAGATAAATATAGGGGGGAAAGATGAACCTTAATTCCTACCTTACACCATAAGTAAAATTAAGTCAAAATGGATCAGAGCTAAAATAATAAATCTTGTAAAAGAAAACAAAGATGTCTATAGTTAACAATGTAGACATTGTGTATTGTGTGTTTGAAAGTTTCTAAGAGAGTAGATCTTAAAAGTTCTCATTACAAGAAAAAAAATTGTGACTATGTGAGGTGATGAATAACTAAACTCATTGCTAATGATTTCCCAATATGTACATATATCAAATCATTATGTTGTACACCTTCAACTACTACAATGTTATAGGTCAATTACATCTTAATAAAACAGGAAAAAGTGAACATTGGAGAATATCTTTGCAGACCTGGAATAACCAAGATAGCATTAAAACCGAGATAGCATTAGTTGGAAGAAAAAATTTAACATAGACCTCATTAAAATAAAAGGTGCGTCTCCTCATCAAAAGACACCATTAAGAAATTAAATAGACAAACTACAGACTGAGAGAAAAACATTCACCATACATATATCTGACAACTTACTTAAACTCAAATATATATATAATACCCAGTAATAAAAAGAAAAACAGAAGATTCTAATACCTGTCAAAATGGAGAAAACACATTCCATCCCATTTCTCTCAGTAAATGCAATATAAAGCCTAGGCAGAACGTTTGGAACACTTGGAACACGTACGTGAGGAATTCTGGAAAGTAAAAAGTGGCAGGATTATTAAGGAAGGAAAGTGGAAGTCAATCACCAAATCCGGAGTTTCCCAAATTCCACCCCCACCCATGATCTCCCAGCCCAGACTGAAAGGCAGCGTGAAACTTGAAACCGCCCTAAATATCCTCTGTGCTCTGCCCGTTTATCCTCCCCCCTCGGAATCCCTGGAACCACTGATCTCTTTTCTGTCTCCGCAGGTCTGTCTTTTTTTGAGTGTCGTACAATTGGGATCTGCAGCAGGTAGCCTGTTCAGGGTGGCTTCTTTCCGTTAGAAATGTGTGTTTAAGGTCCCTGCATGTCTTTTCATGGCTTGATAGCTCATTTCCCTCTGAAATATATTGCAGCCTTAAAAAGTAAGAACTCTTGTCCCATGGAATAACAAGGATAAACGTGCAGGGCATTATACTAAGTGAAATAAGTCAGTCATAAAAAGAAAAATACTGTCTCATTATACTTATGTGAGGTATCTATAGTAGCAAAAATCATAGAAAGAGAAAGTAGAATTGTATTTGCCAAGGACTGAAGGGAGGGAAAAATGGGAGTTATTGTTCAATAGTTTCAGAGTTTCAGTTTCATAAGATAAAGAGTTTCTGCCCTGGCCAGGTAGCTCAGCTGGTTAGATGGTCATGCCATACGCCAAGGTTGCAGGTTCATAAGAAGATAAACAAATAGATCTCTCTCTCTCTCTCTCTCCCCCCCCTCCCTCTTTCTCTCACCCCCTTCCTCTCTCTCTCTCTGCAATCAATTTAAAAGGAGATGAAAAATCTCTAAAGATATGTTACACAACAATATAAACAGTTAACACTACTAACACTTTAAAATGGTTAAGATGGTAAATTTTATGTTATCTGGGTTTTTTTTTTTTACCACAATTGAAAGAAAAACATCTGTTATAATTATAATCTAAGGAGAAGTGAAGACTCTTAAAATGACTAGAAAGAAAAAATATAAAAAGGATCAAATGGGAATTTTAGAATTGAAAAATACAGTTATAAAAAATTTTTTCACCAGATGGACTCTAGAGCAGAACGGAGATGCAAAAGGAGAGTCAGTGACTTTGAAGACAGGCTGATGGATAGTACCAAATATGGCCGACAAAGAGAAGGAAAATTGAACAGAGCTTCAAGAACCTGCAGGAAAAAAACCTAAAGGTCTAACACTCATGTCATCAGAGTTTCAGAAGGAAAGAAGAAGGAAAATATATGTGATGCAGATAAATTATTGAAAGAAATAATTCTTAAAAACTTCCAAAAGTTGGCAGAAGACATAAACTTACAGGCTTAAGACGTTCAGCCATCTCCAAACAGGGAAAACTCAAAGAAACCTATCCCCAAACTTATAATGACCAAACTGCTGAAAACTAAAGGCAAAGAAAATATCTTGAAAACAGATGGATAAAAACTACGTAGCTTATATAGGGACAGAACAAACAGAATGACTGTGGATTTCACATCAGAAATGTCTAGAATTAAGAAAGAGCAATAAAAACAGTTATTAGGTAACTTTTTCTCCTCTAAAGTTAAAAAAAAAAAACATATATGACAGCAAAAAGCAAAAAATGTAGCACTGGCCCTGACTGGTGCGGCTCAGCTGGCTGGGTGCTGTCCGGCAAAGCAAAAGGCCCCAGACTGATTGTGGTTAGAGCATCATGCCTGGTTTGCAGGTTCGGTCACGGGTCAGGGCGTGTATGAGAGGCAAGCCATCGACATTTCTCTCCATCTCTTTCTTCCTCCCTTCCCCAGTTTCTAAAAATAAATAAATAAAATCATCTATACACACATGTATGTAATGCTGTCTGATGGAATTTTCAATAGGTGTAGATGTACTACATATAACAACTACAATAGATGGGGTAGGGCCACAGAACCTGTAAGGTGTTAAGATTTTTACATTCCACTTAAAGTATAAAATAGGAATTCTGAACAGACTGAAAAGTTATTTATATATGTGTGTGTGTGTGTGTGTATATATATATATATATATATATATATATATATATATATATATAGGCATACCTCATTTTATTGCACTTTGCTTTATTGCGCTTCACAGATGGTGTGTTTCTTACAAAGTGAAGGCAAGACCCTCCACCAGCAAAAAGTCTATGACTTGCTCTATTGCGATGGTCTGGAAACAAAGCCACAAAATCTCTGAGGTATGCCTGTATTGTAATCCCTGGAGCAACCTCTTAAAAAAAAAAAGATTTAGAAATTCTGACCCATGGACATGAACTGAGAGGTGGGGGTGAATGCTGGTGGGAGGGGGGTGCAGGGTGGAGGGGAATAAAGGAGGAAAAATGGGACAACTGTAATAGCATAATCAATAAAATATATTTTTTAAAAAAGAACCATGAGCTTTGTGGAATTTAACTTGCGCCCATCCTATCTCCTTATCACCAGTTCCATGGCAGACTTGAAAGCCAACAACCTGGCAACTGCAGTAGCTGAAAAAAGCAGAAGCCTAGGAGCCACGAAAGGGGACAACCCAGGCTCGGAACTCCCCCAAGTCATGTCCCTACCTGACCTGTCCGGAAGCTCATCTCAAAAGCCCCGTTCTCAGAGCTTGTCTTTATTTTACCTGACTCAGAGGTTACTTTGTGCACACAGTACTATTTGAAAGCCATTGTCAAAAATAATCAGTGACAATTGTTAAATATTGCATCTGCCTGAGGCAACATTACCAATGGAGCTGACAAAAACCTTAAAAGAAATATCTGGGAATGAGTTGCCCATTGGGGTTTCTGAAAAGCCCCAGAATATTCCTAGGTATTTAGAAGGCCACATGAATGTGCAGGGCTATGCATGTGCCGAGCAAAGATCTGAGAAGGCCCCAATCTCTCACCTCTGACTGACTCTGAGTCTCTCCTACACGACAAAGGCAGGGCTGTAAACCAGAGCAGTGAAGCCACACAGACCCTTGATGGAGGCGAGGGAATCTATTGGTTTGCGGTATCTAAGGGAATCTGTCTAGTCATTAGCTGATCATTAAGCTAACCAAGCAGACACTTCAGTGGCCATGCATGACAAAGAATATAGGCTTTACAAAATTAGTTCAGGAAAATCATTAAAAACCAGCAACAAAACCAAACTGTACTTGCAAAGAACGTATATTCTGCTGTTGTCGGGTGACAAGTTCCGCAACTGTCAGTTAGATCTAGCTGATAGATGATGTCCTTTGGTTTTTGTATATCCGTGCTGATTTCTGTCCACTGTTTGACTGATCGCTGGGGCATCTTATATCCACGGTTTCCACATTCTTTCAGATACTCAGTTTTCTACACACTAGGGAATGAATGACAGAGTGTGCTCCAGACACTGGAAGGGTGAGGGGAACAGTCAGTACAAACTGTGCCTAAGGAAGCCCAGAAGCTGAGCCTAGTAGACAACGGTTTTAAATCAGTAATTATAATATGTTTATATAATTAAAGAAAATTATATCTAAAAAATTAAAACAGCCCTGACCAGTGTGGCTCAGTTGGTTGGGGGTTGTCCTGCCAAGCAAAAGGTTGCTGGTTCGATTTCTGGTCAGGACACATGCCTGGGTTGTGTAGGTTTGGTCCCCGGTCATGGCACATACAAGGGCATGTTTCTCACATTGATGTTTCTCTCCCTCCCCTGCCCTCTCTCTAAAAATACATAAATAAAATATTTTTTTAAAGAATTAAAAGAAAATATGATGACAATGTCGCACCAAATAGAGAACATCAATAAAGAAATAGAAATTACTTTTTAAAGACTCAAATAGAAATTCCAAACTTGAAAAATATAGTGACTGATATACAATTTCACTATAGGGGCTCACTATGGACTGACTTATGTACCCGACAAAATTAATATGCTGAAGCCCAAACTCCCAATGCGACTGTATTTGGAGATAATGTAAATAATGTAAGGAAGTAATTATGGTTAAATGGAGTCATAATGGATCCTAAATAAGGTTAACAGCTCATTTCTCACCATGGAAGACAGACGGCAGATGACATTCAAAGAGTAGAAAGAAAAAAACACTGTCAACCAAGAATTCTATATCCAGAAAAACTATCCTGTGGAAAAAAGCAATGAAAAGAAACAAACTGGGGGAGGAGGTGCATAAAGAAAAAGTTAAGACATTTCCAGATAAACAAAAACATGCAATTTGTCATTAATACACCTGCCTTGCAGGAAATACTGGAAGGGCAACAAGTGCTGCCCTCACGCACTGTTGGTGGGAAGACAGATTGGCACAGCCACTGCAGAAAACAGTGGCGAGTTTCCTCAAAAAGTTAAAAATTGAACTACCTTATGACTTAGAGATTCCACTTTTGTGTGTATAACCAAAGAAAACCAAAACACTAATTTAAAAGAATGTGATCATATGTCCATTACAATGTTGTTTACAATATCAAGGATACGTAATTAACCTAAGTATCCATCAATAGACAAATGGATAAAGAAATTGTGGTATACATATACAATGGAATGTTACTCTGCCATAAAAAAGAATGAAATCTCATCATTTGTGACAGCATGGATGGACCTAAAGAACATTATGCTAAGTAAAATAAGTCAGATAGAGAAAGACAAATACTATATGATTTTATTTGCATATGAAATCAAAGAGAAAAACAAACAAACAAATAAAATCAAAAGAGGCTCATAGGTACAGATACAGACTGATGGTTGTCAGAGGGAAGGGGGCTTGAGGAGCTGGGTGAGAAAGGTGAAGGGATTAAGAAGTACCAATTGGTAGTCTCAAAATAGTCATGGGCATGTAAACTGCAGCATAAGGAATATAGTAAATAATATTGAAATAATTATGTACAGTGCCAGGTGGGTACTTGAAATATTGGGAGGAGCACTTTGTAACCACTCTGCTGTATACCTGAAACTATTATACAAAACAATATTGAATGTAAAATGGAATAAAGTAAAACCTGGGGCCCAAGAAGAACAATAAAAAGAAATACTGAAAGGAGTTCTTCAAGCTAAAGAAAGGACACTAGACAATAAATGGAATCTGCACAAAGAAATATATAGCATCAGTAAATATTCCCTCAAATTCATTTTGGGAGTAGGTAAGTGAAATGAAGTAAAAAATTACATGCAGAGCACTCTATCTTATATTGCCTCCCATACTAATCCTTCCTTCCTAATCAGAAAACCAGTTAGAAGCAGCTTGAGAAGATAAGTATTCATTCCTTATTTAAAAAACAAACACTTGAATACTTAAAGCTATTCAAAGACATAGAGCCAAAAACACATTAGATAAATTAAAATGGAATATTTTAAAGTTTTTCATAATCCAAAAGAAGTCAGGAAAGAAGAAATACTGGTATTAAAAACAGTGTGAACAAAGAAATAAAATGACAGACCTAAATCCAAACACATCAGTAACTATATTAAATATTGGTGGTCTAAACATATCAGTTAAAAGACAAGGATTGTCAGAAAGGATTCTTAAAAATCAGGAATCAACTCTGGCTAGCATGTCTCAGTGGACTGAGGATGGGCCCACGAACCAAAAGGTCACCTGTTCAATTCCCATTTGGGGGCACATGCCTGGGTAATGGGCCAGGTCCTCAGTTGGGGGCATTTGAGAGGCAACCAATCGACTCTCTTGCACATTGATGTTTCTTTCCCTTCTCCTCTCTCTAAACATAAATTTAATTAAAAAAAAAACCAGGAACCAACTATACGCTGACTGTAAAAACCCACTAAATACAGTGAGCAAATGTAGATTAATAATAATAATACAATTAATAAATAAATAATATAGGAATAAACTTTGTTTTGTATACTCACAACTGAAAACCTATTTTTGCCCACCACTGTGTAAAGGTATATGTCAGTTAAAATTAAAAAGATTAAGAAATTATATACCACATTTTGGGCCAAGATGGAGGCATAGGTAGTCGCACTGTGCCTCCCCGCACAACCAAAACTAAGGACAACAAAAATTGAGAAACAAAAAACAACCAGAACAGAGAGAAATGAACTGAACGGAAGTCTGACTACCGTACATCCAGACCGGTAAGGAGGGGCGGAGTCGGAGGCCTGCAGAGAGGGGTCGAGGGGTCCTGGCAGGAAAGAGCACTGGCTGGCAGACGCGGGTGTGCAGGGTGCAGAAAGCAGCTGACGGACCGGTGGCAGACCCTGGGCACGGGAGGCGACGCAGCTGGCCGTTGGCAGCCACACATTCGAGCGCAGACAAACTAAGCGAAAACGGGCAGCGACACAGACCTTGAGGCCCAAGGACCCAGCACTGGGAAACAAAGCCTAAGAGCACCGACTAAAAACACCTGTGGGAGCTGAGGCTGGGAGATTCTCTCAGCCTCACAGGAGACTTCTCGGGGAAACCCACAGAGTCTGATGCACAAGCCCACCTGCCCAGGAGCCAGCACCAGAAGGGCCCAATCTGCTTGTGGGAAGCAGCAAGGGAGACTGAGGTCCTGGAGAGAGCGGAGCAGGCGCCATTGTTCCCCCTCAGACCCCGCCCCCACATACAACGTCACAACCCAGCGACTGGGGTGCCCCACCCTAGTGAACACCTAAGGCTCCACCGCCCTTACATAACAGCCGCAACCAGATCAAAGGAAAATAAAAAATAAAAAAGATGGCTCAAACAGAATTGAAAGCACCAGGGACAATTTTTTTAAGTGACCAAGAGATAGCTAACCTATCAAATGCACAGTTCAAAGCACTGGTGATCAGGAAGCTCACAGAATTGGTTGACTTTGGACATAAATTAGATGAACAAATGCAGGCTACGATAAGAGAAATGAAGGAAAA